>JBAMHW010000015.1:4892994-4926178 GCA_037177495.1 Rhadinocentrus ornatus | reverse complement strand
TACATGTATTCTCACTCTTTAGCTTTACCTCAAAATATGCATGATCACCTCTGGTCCTAAAAGGGTTGAAATGTTGAACTTGAATCTGTACAACTTTTCCCCGAACCAGTAGGATGATGTCTTTATAGATGCATCCGCTTCGATACAGTCAATAGAAACCGAACGACAGGGTCATATAGCACCTTGCTCATGCTATTAGCAGCAGTGAAAATGCAGCTTACACTCGATAAAGACTTCTTTGAGTTTAGTAGCCTTACTGCAATATAATGCATTAATCAAACACATGCTCGCTTTCCACTGGCAAATGCTGCAAATGGCAGGAATATGAACCACAGCATGAAACATATAGGGAGATTATTCAAGCTCACATACAGATTTCAGGTGTAAAAGGTAGGCTTGATTGAAGTGTCTGTTCTTTTTTTCGATTCTTATTTGAGAACTGGATCCCGCTGGCTATAATTTCCAAGTATCTCGCCCCTCCCTGACAGTCTTGTCCCACATTTAAATCTCACAAATCCAGTGGGAAAAACTGAAACAATTTCAGCTAATTTGCCCCTCACCTGAACCTTTTTTGAGCTACTTTTTGATTCAGATCTCTTTGTGATCTACTTTGAAGTATACCACGAGAGAAAACAGGAGGTGTAATATTTTCTTCTGGTTCAGCTTGTTTGACTTTCGTATAATAACTTTTGTCTCACCATCTGAGGCTGTGTGTAGTGCATGTAATGTGATATCTTTGTTCCTTGCTTATTTACTCACATAATATGAGCGTAGCTTGACTTTAATCCTTCTGTGCATACATCATAGCAGAGTGTCACCTTTGAAACATAATTTTCCCTGGAGACAAGGTTCCCTTATCAGAAGTCAGGCTTTTGTGAAAGAGTTTCTCTTATTTCATTCTCATTACATGGAATTGTTAACTATAAGTGTGAGGGCAGCTCTTATCATGTTTCATTCTTACTCAATATACCATCTTTCATTTCTGTTTTGCATTTGTTTAATTTGTTGTTAACTTGAGGCAGTTAATAAGGGGAAAGTTACTGTGGGGTCAGCTATTTATTTTGACATACAAATCTTTTAAACTTTTTTTTCTAAGCATATTAACTTTTTCAAGAGTTAAGTATAAAAATGTGCTTCCCACCGCATTGCTCTGTTTTTGCTCTCTCTGAACCTTCCTGGCCCGTGTCCATCAGCACCATGCTGGTCTCTGTTTTGTGTTTTAATGCGTTGCTAAATATAGGGCTGACATTGTGCCGCTGTGCTTAATATGTGTGTTTGGGCTGATTAGAGCTGAGGCCTGATCTCATCTCACCACAGACCCCTAATGCACACCGCAGTCTCTGGTTTCCTTTTGGACACGGGGCAAACAGAGGAAAGTGCTGATATAATCATGTTAGGGTTGTAAGTTATGTGAACCCCTAGAGATGGCAATATAACAGCACTGGAATGGGATTGAATGAAAGTTGGATGTACCCATTATAGAGATGGATTTTACAAGACTCAGTGTTAGGGCTCACTGGAGATCAATTTAGCTGGATGTTAGCTTTCCATTTTCAAAGAACAATCAATGGTATTAAAAAAAAATGTTTATTTAAAACATTATCATGTGTAATTTGTTGTGTAGAGTATTTCACATTACCGCTGGACCAGATGAGGCAAGATGATACGGAGTAAAGGGTTAACTGCTTTCATAGAGCAGAGGGGCAAATCAATAGATTTGATTGTGTCCAGCCAAAAATATGAAGCAGTCACCCCCTTGTATTGATTTAGGGGCTCAGATCATTTTTAAAGACATACTGTAGAGCCACCTTCATTCCTGTCCTACCATTCATAAAGTAGTGATGCACCAACTGCATGTTACTTGGCTGACTCAGGTTTTCTTGCTGAATTTGTATTTTTCTTTCTTAAAATCATTAAAATGACTTAAATGATAAAGTTTTCCATTTACAGTCAAACTTCAGAAGGTTGTAAGATGTTTTCTCTCTGAAAATCCTCAAAAGTTCCAGGTTCCCGTGTACATTTATTTGTTTGACATCAAGCAGAAAAGGAATTACAGTATACCCCTGCGAATGCATCAGATTGTACAGTAGGTCCACAAAACCTTTCTTATATTCACGTAACTCAAAATAGAAAAGTGCAAGATAGAAAATGTACACAACAAATGTCCAGTGCACATTTTCTTCACAAACTGTAAGCATCTCTACCCTGTCGCCATATACTCTGTTTTTGAGATAAATGGCTGATTTTCCTCTACATGTATAGCAAACTGCTAGTTCTAAAAACGTGATTGACAGCAAGTATCTATAGTTGCATCTCTATACACACGGTGTTTTTTGCTGAACCAAAGAGTCTGATTTCACCATGCACAGTGCGTTAGCAGTCCTCTTACCTCTTCATAAAAGAAAAGGAAAAAGTCAATTCAAAGCCCTTCTGATTTGTCATCAAGAGCAAGTGGAGTTGTACCAGCTGACAAAAGAGCAGCAGAATAATCCCAATATCAATCCAAATTCTGCAATCCAATTAACCATGTTTGTATTTGCCATAAAAATGCTTAATCCTAGAAAATGGAGCAAATCAGTTTGTCACAAGTCATTTTGGATAAAGACGCCAAACAACTTTCAGAAGGCTTTTAAATTAAGTGAAAATACAGAAAATTGAGCCTGTTGTGAAATATTTTATGATGGACAGAAGTTTTCAAGCAAGTGTAGAAATATGACTGACTTAAGATGACATCATTTTTATTTTGAACATATACAGACTTGTTTGCCTTAAGTCTTTCCAATGGGATGTGACATACTTCACACAGGCAGACAGGCTGACACGAACCTTATGTGAACACATATTGTACTATAGGAACATAGACAAAGTGCTTGTAGGAGCCGCCTCGCACACACATATATACAGCACATTTCTACACGCCACTCGCTGCTGACACCAGAATTCTTCAGCCTGAGACTCATGATGGATTAGATGTGTAATCAAAGTGGAGAGAGGCTCTGTGTTTTCTCCCAGTGTGACGAGGAAGAAAAGGAAAGAAAGACAGATGCAAGTAGCTGGATGAATTGGACCCATTCCATCTGAAATTAGGAAATATAGTTGAACTCTACATTTCGATCCAGGTGAGACAAGCTTTCTGGAAATGAACTTTTGTGCAAGTTCATTGCATCTGCTGTGTGTGTGCTAATGCTCATGTATGTACTAGTTGTTCTCTTGTTTATGTCTCGGTTGTTAAACTGAATTCGTGTGATGTTGGTGTTTGACTTCTGGTGGTGTTGCTGATGGCTGCTCCCTTAGTGTGACTCATACTAGTCAGCTCATACTGATGCATCCCCAAAGCCAAAAGGGCTTGACTTTTTTCATTATGCATCCTTATCCAGAGGGTTGGACAGTCAGAACACCTCACACCCCCATATAATATGGTCTGGTCTTGCACACACACACACACACACAAGGCTGGTACATAAACAAACCCTGTTTTTCATGCACCGGGCCTCACAGCAAGAAAGTCTTGGGTTTATATAAAGCGGGGCTCTTGTTTAAACTCAGAGTTTTCATTTCTTCTTACGGCTCAGATGAATTGCTTGGTTTCATGTGGCTTTTCTTTGGGTGTGCAAATTTCCTCCAGCTGACAAACATGTTGGCCTTTCTCCCAACGTCATCCTGCCTTTTTCAAATCCTGTGAGAGAAAATTGATTTTTTTTAGAGGTTAAAAGTAAATTACAAGTACCCTGAAAATGTCTTCTTCTTCTTGCAACCAGCACACCTAGCTGTCACAAAAGCTTTTGAAGCCAAAGATCCCCCTTGTCAAGCTTCAGTGACTCTTAAAATGCTGTCAGTCTGTCATTTGTTATTTGGTCCAAGCTGCTGAGCAATCCCAACATCAAATTCAAGGCCATTTACTGAGGCTGAGATTGGTTCCACCAGAAGAATTGGATACGATTGGATAAGGTTTATCGTGGTCATTGTCAGATCCCTCTGACCTGTGTTTTTTCAACCGGTATAACCCCACTTGACTACAAAGTTTCCCTACCTTTCCTGAGCAGAGGCTCCTTTTTAGTGTCTCTGAGAGGGGTCAGTGCATTGAGACAGAGCGAATGAGTGTGGGGTGGTGGTGTCCTTTTGCAGAATCTAATCCAGTGTGTGGGATCAAGCAGATAAAGGCAACGCCTGTCACTTCAGCTCTCAAAACTGCTGAACTGGATTAGTGCAGACGCAGAAGATAGCTGTCAGATCGGTTATTTAAGATGTTTAGCTTTCACTCTCTTTCTCTCTGAGTCTTTTAGAACAGCTGAGTTTCCACCATAGAAGCAAAATCTCCCCAAAATCCTGCTCTCGTGATGCTATTCTGGTACAAGTTGTAGGTGGAGTTGCTGCAATTTGGCTTAATCCTATCCCCATAAGGTGTATACGCAAAGTGTGCCATACTGGTCGTGCAGGGGCTGGTAAAAATTTCCATACATGCATTAGCTTACAACCTCCTCCGCCAGCTGAAATATGGTGAAAAATAATATATACCCTCAGACTGATTTGTATTTGCCTTGGCAACCACCTGTGCGCAAGCGTATCCTGTTTCAGAGCGCCAACCTCCCTCAAGGCTACGGATTCAAAATAGTATTTCTATACAGGTCTGAAAAGAAAACAGTTCTTAGGTAATTGTTAGCAGCTGGGCAATTACAGTAGAAACATTCTTTAAAACTGAGTGTCTAATGTCGAACAAACACTTTGACCCAGACCTAGTTCCAATTACACACATCCCTTTATTTTGCAGGGGGTTTCTTTTGGAGATCAAGGATTAGGGGTCGTCAGGGAATTATCGTGGGCATTGGAGCAATTTGGATGGCAGGATAATCACTACTTCTTGATGTCTAATAGCAAAAAAAAAGAAGAACTAAAAACTAGATTGCTATAGGGAGGCGGGCTGAGCCTTTATGTTGTTTGGTATTTGCTCTTCATCATATTCCTAAGGATGCTTGTCGCTGCTTTGGGAGGTGACTGCTTATTCCTTGGTTTTGGTAATTAATTGGCACCGAAATCATTAAAATTTAAAACTTTTCTGGTGTTGTGCAATAACATTTTTGGCCAGCAAAGCACTGCTAACACACATTTGGTGCACTTTTTCCTCAGGAATCATTGAGCAGAATTTTTTACTCAAGCAAATTGCTTCTCTCAGACTCTCACAGTTGGGGATCCAGTTCTCTGGCACAGTGTTCAAAAACCAGAGCAGGAGAGAGAGGAAGAGGGAGATGGGCAATTTCAATTGGAGTTTGGTCAATCTTCAAACGTTTTATTTTATTTATTTTTTTCAAAGTGCTTACATGGGCTGATCAAAAGCACCCCACTGGCATTGGTCCTTGTAGCCACAAGGGAAGACCTCTGAAGCCTGTGCCATTGCTTTCCTGATGGCCAAAGCCCCTGCCCCAAACCTCTAGCCCACTAAGGCCTACGCACAGCAGCATAAAGTATGTAGATAAAAACAAAAGGTTTCTTTTTCAGGATGTAGCAGCTTGGGGGATTTTGGAACATGTTTTATTTGTTTGATGTTTAGCTCAGCTTCAGTTCAAATTCTAAAATATGAAAATTAGAAGATGTATCAGACATTTCAGCAGTTGTTTTTTAACTTTACTTCCATGTTCTGCACAAATAGGCTCATACAAATCTAACATTCGATAATTCATTCAGATATGCAAACTTCAGCTTTCATGCAGGTAAAGCCATCCCTTTTATGGTAATCTGCTTTAATGTGTACTTATTCATTTTTAGAATTTTGTTTATATCCTTTATATTTTGTGTATTTTATTCTGTTTTACATTTAGCCTCAAGTTTCATTGTATGTAAGACAATAAAGGTTTCGATCTGTCTGTTAAGTTAATCAACAAAATATCCTCCTTGGTCCACCAGTCAGGATTAGTTTAAGGGCAGACTAAGCAGCTTTTCCAGGTTTACTGCTTGTGAACAATGCATTCGAACCTGACCCATCTTTCTCTGCTCAAGCTGTGTTTAGGAAGTGAATGTGGCACTGCATAAAGTCTTCAGGCTTATCTCAATTGTCAAATTTGTGCCTACTCCTTTCCTCTTTCGTCTGTCCTGCCTGCCTGCAGCCTGGAAATCGATCTCAGCTAAACTTTTTAAATGGATGTCTCCTAAAATTCATTGGGAGGGAAGAACAGCACGAGGACAGTGGGATGGAAATTGAGAAATAGACGGATTGTTGGGTTTGGAGCTGTCTGCAAACAGCTTCATGCTCCTCCTCCCCAACCTCCTCCATCAGACACCACATGACAGTCTTGTCACCTGTGGTACAACAATTTTGATGAAACTGGAACTGATGAATGTGGAATGCTACAGAATAAATGTGCACATGGGAAAAAAACATTGTCCCTTCACCCACAATGCAACAGTTTTTTAAATGCAAATGATTATTTTACTCTACAGTGTGAGTCTTGCACTCAAGATTTAAAAAAATTGATTTCAAACTGATGAAAATGATGTGGATTTTGAAACTAAAAAAGGAAACAGTGAGCTCTTCAGGATCTGCTGAGGCAGCCTCCCACTCTCTTCTGCCTGAGGACTGTACTCGGATTTTCAGGCATCTTTCACCATCACTTAGTGCATCCAAGTTTGGATTTATGTTTGTACATGAAATGGTATCGAATCCCCCAAGAAGTGTGAATCTAAACGCTGGTAGACTGTTTTTTCTTATCATTCAAAATGACACTGTTGTCTTTGTCTTAGATGCTGTTAAAAACGGCCCCTGACACCCCATGGGTAACATGTAGACAGTTTTTCTAGCACTCTCATCCATCTTCACCTTTCCCTCCTTCTTTTCTCACTTTACTCAGTAGCAGTCTGCCGACGCTGCTGATGGAGAAAAGCTGGCTAATAGCTGCAGTGTTGAATTCGGGGACCATGTTAGACCAGCCCGAGGCAAAGGGCAGCTGTCCAGGGCACCAGGGGTTGTTTTAATGCATGGGGTTTCCTTTAATAGATCTTCAGTGTTCTTACCTACTCTGACAAATATTGCAGGGTAAACATAGGGCTGGTTTTAGAGAGAGCAGGTTCCAGGATAGTGATAGATGCGTTGGTCTTAGTGCTGCTTAATCAGACTGGTGGAATAGTAGCTTGAGTGTTGGATAAAAAAAGCGGGTTGTGAAATATTTTTTAGTTCCTTACGGACTGGTTTCTCCGTTGACTGTATGCTTTGTTATGTTTTCATTTTTCCACACATATTTCAAAGAAATTCACAAATTTTTGCATTTTCTTACAACGTTGTTGGTGTGTTTGTGAGTGCATATGTGTAAATCTCAGACTTTTTGCAGCTATTACAGAAAAGCTATTTTATTTAACGTGGAAAAACAGCTGAGTGTGGGTGTGTTTGTGTACACAGTGGGTGGGATGAAAATATTTCACTGTTGCTGGAGTTGATTCTGTTTTTCTGCGTTAGCCTTTAGCCTTTAGTGTTGGGATGCATCCCTGGACAATTACAGTACACCCCCTTTCAGACTTTCACAACATTCTTCAAAGTTTTTCTTTGGGCACTTGTTGCTTTTTCACTCGTTTTCAGTCCCATTGTTGTGCCTGCTTTTTCACAGGAATATGTTTTCTCTATTCTTTTTTATTTTATAAGCCACTTAACACTGACCTATTCAGGAATAAGTCACCTAATTCAGAGGAACCCATGACAACTTTGCAAAGAATTAATTTCATATAGCATCTTTACATTTTGTTACCAGCAACCTGTTAAAATCACATCATTTGTTACCATGGTTTTAGCTGCATTTACAAAAAAAAAAAAAAATGCTAAAGATAACACAGTTTGACAGACAGAATAATATTTTTACACCAACAAGGCAATTCCCAATGAAGTATTGGCCAAAACAAGTCCAGTCCAAAGGGGTGTGTCAAAGAAAACCTATCTACAACAGATGAACAGTATTTGGAAGGAATGTTCCAAATCCAAAGACCTAAACAGGACTTCAAAAGGTGGAGAGATGAGATATGAAGAAAACCCCTGCAAATGAGAGAAAAATTGGACTGAAAATTAATGTCAACAGTTCTGATAAGTGATGACTCCTCCCCAGAGACCAGACTTTAACGTTATTCAAGCAGTGTGGGATCATCTTGAGAGAGAATGGAACAATAGTAGCGAATATTCAAAGAATACATGTTTTTTTTTTTTCATATATGCTGTAATTTTATTTAGACTTCTAATACATAATCTCACCTATTTCCTGTTTTCCTAAATATATATGAAGAAGAGGGGAAGACTCAAGACTTTTGCATGGCGCTGCACTGCACTTATTGCGTGCTTGCTGGTTGGTGCTTGTTATAGCAAAGGTTTTATATCCTTGCCCCTTGAGTGCATTCCAAGGCCGCTGTGTGTGTGAGCGTGTGTGTGTATGCTTGTGGCCTAATGTGAATTAATCTGCCCCTGGACAGTGGTGAGAGACTGCATGATAGCGATCTCATTCAGGCGTGCAGCGGGAAGGCCGGGTTATCTCATGATTCCCAGTGGCGGGCAGCGAGGACATATCACAGCATGACAGACTGCTCCTACGGGTGCGCACACATAAAAGCACTCGCGCACAGCACAGCGGTTAGCAGGGAGCAGCGCTGAGCTCGCCATGCGCCGACATGCTTTATGGACGAGGTCTCCCTCCATGCTGCAGTGTCAGTAACCAGATGAAGACTGGCACGGCCCCCGCATCCTGCCTCTGTCCTCCCACATATGCTTTTCACATACGTCCCTCAGCCGACGTTTGGATTAGTCTGCTCAGGTCAGGAGCAGGTCAGCTGTGGTGGGCACAATAAGAACCACTATTTGTGCCCTCCTTAACTCCCAAACTGTGAAGGGAAAACTGGAGGGACTTTGGTCAACTTGCATCACTTTACACTGACTCGACCAGCAGTTTTGACACACATTCATAAGTCCCACTTTGTGAGTATGTCTGCACACATTTGCTCACATACCCCTTCACCCTCCCCATAGACCTTCTTTTGACAGACATATGACCCCGACTTTCCCCTTTTGAGTAATTTTTTCGAGAGCCTGGCTGCTCTTGGGGCTGTCACTATCTGAATAGACAGATGAATGTTTGGGTGGAGGAAGGCAGACAGAAACGGACAGATGATAGAGCCATCAGCTTTGATGGTTGAGTAGGGCTTTGTGACATCTGACATAGAGACATCTCTCACGCCTAGCATCAGGCAACCTCCCCCCTTTAGATTTGCTGTTCCGTTTAGAAATTTGTCTAACCCAGTACAGGAAGTAGCAATGTGGCATTTGGGGTTCAGGAGGGTTGGGCGCCTCATAAGCCATCACTTTTTTTTATATTATGGTGGTCTTGGCCTCAGTTTCAAAGCCTTGTTGCAGGAATGCATTAATCATCAGGAGACAGAGGAAAAGAAAACAGAGCTTTGGTTTCACAAGCGTTTAATGATATTAAGTATTAGTTTCTCACAGTATTTGTAACCCAAAAACCTTTGAGGAATCCGAGAGGCCTGATGTTTGCCTCACACCTGGAAAAATTACAGTTTTGTCATACAGCTTTTGCAATTAAAAAAAAATGTGAAACTCATTATTTTTCTGCCATTATTAGCTCATTTATCTTTTCTGTGCAAACAGCTCTCATGCAGAATTCCCATCTATCTGAGTCTCCAAGATAAACAATAATGATTTCTGCAAATATTATTTGACCCACGTCTGCCATTCCTGTCAATCACTCCTCGTCTGTTTTCCCATTCCTGTTGTCACGCTGCTATAAATAACTTTCACTGACCCGTTCCTGCTCTGTTTTCCTCAGATTCGTGTAGACGGCCCTCCTCATGGTGGTGTCCAGTATGAGACCATATCGGTTATGAAGGACGGCAGCCCCATCCTCAGAGACATGGCCTTCTCTCTTGACCGCAACTTCCTCTACGTCATGTCTGAGAGACAGGTAGGTGTTGGATGATGCATGCTTTCCGAGCTGTGGCTTCTAATTAAACACATACCTGGACGGGGGAATGGATGGCTTTAATGTGCTTTTGCATGTGTATGCACATGCTTAAATGTCAGGGAAAAGTGTGCGCTCTAGCAGGGCCCAAGATGGCTCACCTCCTCACATCACTAAATCCAACAACCAGTGCTGGCTATAAATAACCTGTGTGGCACAGCGGGGGGACACTCTGACAGCAGTTGATAATGAAGGAGAACAATGAGGGCAGGGACAAAGAAAGAAATGGAGAGACAAGGAAAATATTAGGTGGAAGCAGAGTTAAAGAGACAGAGATGAAGAGCTATCGGCAGGATAAGAGGAAGAGTAATGAGAGAAATAAGGACAGTAAGGAAGTAAAGGGAGACTCAGAGAGGAAAGAAGTGCAAGGTCATACTTTCACACTCCTAATGAAGTGACATAGTGTTTCAGGGAGGGTCGAAAGCAGCTGATAGCCATCAGTGCCGCTGACATACTCTGCAGGTATAAGAGATGAGGCCAGACAAGGGTGGAAGAGGACACAAGGACACAGAGGAGGTCATGCGATGAAAGTAGAAGAAGAAATGGTTGGAGAAAAAAGAGATGACACGAGTCGGAAAGGAGGAGGAGAGGGGAAGAGGAGCGGCTGCAGGGAAGCGTAGCAGCCCCAGAGACAGACAATGTGCGAGGCTGTCACTGTTAAGTGATAGATTGCCATCTTCTCTCCTTATCTGTTCTTTTAAAACAGTCAACTACTGGCTGGGCACAGCTCACAGGTCAGGAATCATCGCTGGCTCTGGCAGATGTGGTGTAAAGGATTTATTTAGGCAGATGTGTCTGTTGCAGAATAAAAGGAATATGGAAAAGTAATAATATTATTTGTCTAAAAGTACAGCTGTCAAAAATGTGATGGTCTTTAAGTTAATTAGTCCTTTCTGTAGACTTTTGTTTTATTTTAATTTATTTACTTATGTAGCTGGGGTCATGTACTGTTCTGTGTAACAGGAAGTGGGGAGAGCAGCTTGGATCATTGAGGACCAGAGCATGGGTGGCAACGCCTCATGTTTGGGTTGTTT
The DNA here is from genome assembly GCA_037177495.1 of Rhadinocentrus ornatus. NCBI lineage: Eukaryota > Metazoa > Chordata > Actinopteri > Atheriniformes > Melanotaeniidae > Rhadinocentrus > Rhadinocentrus ornatus. The sequence goes on along the minus strand of JBAMHW010000015.1, from coordinate 4,915,152 downwards.
TTTTGGGTTGTTTCAATCGTTCAAGTTGTGAAACTGATCAAAGTTTTGTAAATCACTTTACATCAGCCAGTTAGGGTCCTTCTCCCTTAGCTTCGGCTATTTCATTGATAAATTCCAGCTCATGGGATGATAAAAAACATGAATGCTTTTATGTTTTACTTATCAAGACTGTGGTTGCTAACATGAGTTACGGTAATTTTAACTTAAGCTAATGTTTATGCTTGAGTTACCAGGATGTTATGGCAATTCTTATGATGAAAACGACTTAGACTGAGCTCTTACAGAGAATCTAGGTCATAATAGAGTTAAACACAAGCATTGATGTTATAAACACCTAAATGTGTACTTTCAGGAGCAAAAACATGAAGGGGTCTTCATCCCATTTACTTTTAACGTACCACTTGAAGTAGTCAAACTTCCAAGCTTTTCCATGTTTTCTTCTGCTTGGCCGTGTAAAGGCTCATTTAAAGCAGATACTTCAACATATCGGGACTGAACAGACAGGTGTTTCTCCAATTCAGATTTACTTGGGTATAATATGTGGATCTATGCCATCACACAGCTCATTACACTTCATTAGCCAGCAGTACATGAACCTGCAAAAGTTGCATGAATAAAACTTGATATTGATATTGTTATTATGATTTGAACTCTCACGTTAAACCGGGACCCTCATACACCGGATGTCTGCCCAGTCAGTTAAATACAGATGCCTTTCTGATTGTACCTTTAATAACCTTAAAGTGCAGGAGAATCAGCTATGCTTTATAAAAATCTTCTATCAACCGTCTGATACAACAATCAGTTTGCTGGTGGACTTTCAGCTGTTTTCCACACAACTTAGCTGTAAACACAGTAAATGTTATGTAGAAGTGGGTGCGTATGCAACATACTGTTGGAAAACTAAGGTTACACTTCTGCACCAGAACACAAAGGTAGTTATTACGACAGGTTATTAGACAACAAGTAACAAAAATGTACCAATTTTCAAGGTGCATTGCTTGTATACAGCTCTAATACGAGAGATATGAAGAAAATGTGCCTCTGAGACTATTCCTGCTTCTTCGTCTGCAGCATGACATCTGGTGATGTGAACAAGGTTTGTTTCATTGCACTCTGGAAACCAAAACAAACACAAAGTTTCTTAGTTTCAGTCCGGCACACACTGGCAGTAAAAGTAGAAATAAAACTGGAACGATCCAGTGACAGCTCAGAACTGTGTGCTAAATTATTGCTGAGTAAAGACTAAAGATCAGATCTCAGATATCGTTTTTAGAGTTTATGCAGCGATTTGCATTTAATATCTATTGATATTTCCAGGATAGGTTTTGAGATATATTAATTTCATGAGCAAAAAAGATAATTCAGGAACATGGCAGCGAGCTGATTCCACAAGTAAAGAAGTGTTTGTAGTAAGTCTGAAATGTCTTTTCCATATTTACTAAATCCTTTATTCCTACTTATTCCACAGATAAAACAGCCTTTTGATGTTGAGCTCATAAATGCTAGTCATCTGAATGAGAAGTCATGTTGGTGAATATTATTAGTATTCAGCTTGTAGACACTTCTGCCTCTCTCTCTCTCTCTCTCTCTCTCTCTTTCTCTCTCTTTCTCTCTCTCCGGGGGTTTTTGATGATAGCAGCAGACACACAGACACACACATATGCAGAAACATGTTCAGCTTCTTCTGAGATGTTGTCCTGAATGTTCAAGGATAGCACTTAATAGTCATCCCTAATATATGAACTAGATTAGGATTCAGTGTGGCTTCTTCTTCTTCCAAACTCCCATTAAATTAAACAGAAGCAGTTTTTCTGATTTTGATCCCGCCTTGTAAAAAAAGCATTTAATTGAATATCTTCTGTACAATACGCAGCAGCCACCTTTACACTCGCCCTTTCGCACCAACGCTCAACGGAAGACATCTATTTGACCTTTATCTTATCATGAGGTTGAATGTCACTTCGAGCTACACTCGTAGTCACACATCCAGGACACCACAAGATATATCTTGTCTAAACTCTGCTGGTTCCCATGAGTCTGACTGATGCAGTCTGAGGCCAAGCTCATGGCGATGGGAGATGGCGAGAACAAAGGAGGGATGATATCAAACGGGAACCAAGGCAGATTTGGCTCCAGTTGCATTTCCTACTCTGAATAACAAAGAGGTCCTGTGTGCTTGGCATGGTGGGAAAGGCAGAGAACAGAGGGAGCAAGAAGAGAGACAGACATTGGGAGAAGGGGAGCAGACGAACAGAAATTGGGAAAGGAGTGGGATATTTGCTCCAGCGAGGCTCTTGCTCTCTCTTGCCCTCACGCCTGTCAGTGTGTGTGTGTGAATTTTGGGATGTGCAATACAAATGCGCACATACAACCACAGGTACAAACACTTGCCATCTCAGTTTTCATTTGCATAGGTGTTGTCATGATGCAATGGCTCCCTCAATCATATGTGCACAGAAAGAAAAAAAATAGACTTTAAAGCAATCCCCAGCATCTTATTCAGTATTTCTAATGCGCCCCAGAAGGCTTTTCAGCACCTTTCATCTGGCATTTTTGCCTTATTTGCAAATACATAGCATGTACATTACACCTACTCCATATGCATAGGTGTCACAACCCTATTGGAGTCACATTTCAGTGAGCTCTCAGCTTTCATTAGTTACTTTCTCACACTCTAAACATATTTAGGAGCTTCCTATTTCATGTTTGATGATAAACTGTGCTTTTGTTTTGCAGATGTTATGATAATAGCATTCGCAATATTAATGATAGAGTGAGACTGGCTCGACGTGAGGCAGCGCAGTGGAACTGATGAAAAGACCTGGCTCGATGAATCTGTGTGTGCTCTCTGGTAGGGTGGTGTATCATTACTGATAGTTCTGAAATGTATAAAAGACACAGGTTTTCATCTGAAAATGTATGTTCAGTCCTGTGGTGCACGATTGAGAAACCTTGCACCATGCTGGAGCCTCTCTGAGCTTTTTAATTGCCTCTGTGCATCTTGTGATTGTGCAGATATTGTATGGCTTTCTGCCAGATAATGCGTGAGTCATGTTGTAAATATGTTCGCAGCTGCTTCCATATTTAAACCAATAGTCTTGCCTTTTTGGCTCTTGGCTGGGTAGCTGTGTCAACTGGCAAACCCGGTTATGAAGAGAAAAGGTCATAGCTGTTTTGGGAGATTCATCTGAGCTGCCTCCTGGACACATCCTCGACTTTTTCCCTTTTTTTTTTCTCCCTTTGTCTTCTCCTCTGTCTATGTCATGTGACATGCTCTCTGAAATGTCTTACATTCCCAAAACACCTCACTGAATTTAACATTGCATCAAAAGCCATAGATTTCAAAACGAATCTTTGGTTGCTGAAGCAAAGCACACGTGCGTGTATGTGCTTCGTAGCAGGGGGCTTTGTGCTTTATGCAGTGGTCATATTTACATAAAGCCAGATAGACTGCTCCTACAATAATAGTCTGGCAGTCTCTCAAATCAAACAGGTGGACAGAGGAGTCGTGTAAAATGCAGCTGAGCGTGTTTTCTGCTGCTTTTACTAGCTCATGCAAATTCAATGCCCTGCATCTGCATGAGTATTTGGAGTGGTCTCATTGATCACTCACCCCTCCTTTTCCCTCCATCTCCCATGTTTCTTTTATCAGACAACGTAAACAACCTAGTGTGTATTTGTATATGTCTGTATGTGCTGTACATGAGAGACGCTTGAATGTGGCACCAGCAAAGGCTCCTAACCAGCCTTCGGTTTTATTAATGCAGCTTTCTGGGATAAATAGAGAAAACTACTCCTGTATCGAGTGGAGTCTTGTGGGGCGCAGATTATCACCATTCTAACGCCTTTTCATTTCCTTTGTGCCGTTATGGCCGTTGGCTCGGAGCAGGAGGGCGAGCACTCATCAGAACGCAGCTGAGAACCAGTAACTGCATTATTTCGGTTGCTTTAGTCAGCAGCCAGTACACAGAAAGCAGGCTGTAATGTATTATTCATGGGGGAACAATCAAGTTTTAACATCCAAAAGGGCTTTGAAGTGATACCTGTGGCGTGGTGTTAGTTCTGCCTCAAACAGTATTTGAAAACACCTCTCTAAAGAAGAAAAAATCCCAAAATCATCTCTTAGACACAAAGAAAAAGAATAAATACACAAGTTTATATTTTGTTAAACCCCAAGTAAAGAAGCAGGTGTTGACTTAGGGATGAAGCTCAATTATTTTCTGATGTTTTATGGCCGTGGTGCACAAGAGAGCATAATAGACCTCAGCAGATTTAATAGAGTTCCCAGTGAAATAGCGGCCTGCCAATTACAAGCTCTTTATAAGGATAAGTGTGAAATTCCTGCTGCCGTGACCAGCTCAGGGATACTGAGCTTGACTTGTCTGTCATGGACAGTCTCATATAAAGCGGGTGAGCCATGTGTTGCTGTCACTCTCCAATAGACTCTTGGCTCTTTAGCAAACATTAAACCCTCAGCCTACAATCCTTGTACGCCATCCTCCCTCCTTTAGCAACCTCGGTGTACCGCATGGAGCAGCAGCATTACAGCTCAGATTGCTTAAAAAAAGAAAAGATAAGGAAAAGAAATGACTACCTCTTTTTTTTAGGTCAGCCAATTTCTTCCAGGTGCTCAGCTGTGAAATTTGAAATCTATGCATGGATTCTTCCCTTTAAAAGCTTCATTTTTTGTGTGTTTGAATGAAGTCTCTTCTCAACCTGTTCTTCATCCAAACACCCTACAATGTTCTGCTACTACTTCCACCATCACCTTATCCCAAAGAACCTTTGTTTGGCAGGTGTGGTTAGATTAGGAGGAAGTGGGTTCACTGGTTATCAAGACTGGAAAAAATGGGATTCATTCACACCTTGCCCAACCATAGATTAGGTGGCATGCTATCAGATTATTTTTATGCAGGACTTTGAAGAGTTAGACTCAGATTTTCATGTGCAAATGGCCACAGAAGACTTGATGCTTATCATCAGCTTTTCCATCATGCGTTATTTGCATCAGAGCTTGTGCAAACTGAAAGCAATAGACCAGCATCAGTGATTCTTTTTCTTTCTTTTTTTAAGCACACGTCTGAAATGATTTGTGTAGATTTTTTTTTTTTCTGGGGGGGGGGGGGGGGCTGCAGGTAGCCCTTTCTGCCCCAATCCACAGTCATGCAAAAGAGAACGTAAACTTTTTTAATTTTAACGTTTTACAACATCATCTAGTCCTTATCAGGTGGCAGAATGAGGTAAATGCAACCTCAGATGAACAAAAACACAACATACACATACACATGAACAGTGGGTGGAAAGTACATCCCATAATTCAGTTGTTGAGGAATTTAGCCTCACTCTTCTTTACAGCGTTTTTTCAGTTCATTGAGGTGCTTGTTGAGGTCTGGACTTTGACTGGATTATTGCTGCTTAATTTTTCATTTACTTTATAATAAATTTGCTGCTGTGCTTGGGATCATTGACGTGTCGCATGATCCAAGGTTTAGTTAACGGACAGAAGAACTCTTTGTCCACTTTGGTCTGGTCTGTCCAAAGGACATCGTTCAAGAAATGTTGTGATTTGTTCGGATGCAACTCTGCTTAACTATACTGCCACGATCCTTATAAAGAGAAGAGGCTTACTCCTACAACCCTTCCATACAAGCCATACTTGCTCAGTCTTTTTCTAATTTTACTTCATGAACTTTAATATCTAACATTCTAACTCAGGCCTGGAGAGTCTGAGATGTAGCTTTTATTGTCTTCTGCAACTCTTGTTGCATTGTGCAGCTGTCTAATCTTGGGATAAACTTGCTGTTACACCTACTCCAGGAAAGATTGGCAGCTTTCTTTAATGTTTTTCATTTGTAAATAATTTTCCTCACTGCGAATTGATGGACTCCAAATAACTGTAAATGGGTTTATAACCTTACCCAGACTGATGGACAACAATAATTTCAGCTCTAAAAGCATTGCTGATGTCTTCCATCTCTGGCATTGTCTCATCTGCTTTTATAGAGGTGCTATCTTTTGCTAATGATACTGTAGAATAATGAAGTACGTCTAATCAGATGCACTCATTTAGGTTTTGTTTAATGAATGATAACACAATATATGCAGTGCTTAATTTGTAAAGCGGGAGGCCCCGGAACGCACAGGGTGGGTGGTTCCGGCGACTCAAAAGGGGGGCTCAAAGTAACGGTACACGCGCACACACAAACACGGCCAAGGTACTAACCCCTATAAAGTAAATCCAAACATCACTGTGCGCATAACAGGGTGATATTTATTTCAACTCCAAACGCTCGAACGCTGGCCTGACAAAAAAACAAACAAACAAAAAAAAAACATCACCACCACATCAGCGTTTACTGGGTGCAAATGTAAAAAAATAAAACAAAATAAAAACTAGGCCAAAACCGTAACATTTCTTTCATAAAGAGCAAAAGCAATAGTATTCTTCGGACTATAAGGTTTTTCCGTTTGAGTGAAGCTAACTGCGATCTCATTGTCACTGGTGCCAGTGTTACCTGATCCTCGCCCTCCCTCCGTTTCTGAAGCCTAAAATTCACCTTAGAATACCTCTAAATTATGCAAACACAAGATTTTTTTGTGTAACCTCAATGGGGAATATACAGTAACAAAACAGAAAACTGTTCTAAACCACAAAAAAACTTTATAATGAGAGCGGGTGCCGGATCCAATAAAATAGGTTACGGATCCAATGTTGGAGGTGCTAGAACACGTTCCGGCTGGATCCGGATTAAGTTAAGCCCTGAATATTTGTATGTATTGTTGTTCATCTGCCCTAATAAATAAAATGTTAAAGTTGATAGAAGATGTACTGTCTTTTTCCCGTGAGTTTCAAGAGATGGATCGTACCTGGCTTTATCTTTCAGCTGAGGTCAGGCTCACACACCTGACGTGCATATACAGCAGGCTTGCCAACAACAGAGTTGAAACCACTGTTTAAATGAGAAAAGTGATCCAGGCAAATGTTTGCTGTTATGCATGAGAAAACTCATGCCACATGCCAACACATGGAACACACATCTGTGTTCGATCCCACCCTTACTGGGGCTTATCAGAAGCGTTAAACGATGACCACATCTCGCTTTCGTCTGTCTGTTTTCAACAAGCCTTAACAGCAGAGAGACAGGTTCAGGACAGCCTGCCATCACTCAGGTAGTCTACACTGGGCTTTATAGATAGTTTTTTGTTGTTGTTGTTTTTTTGGGGGGTGGGGGGGTCCTTTGGCAGCTTTTTGGGTAAGGGTCAGTAAATCAGTCCCATTCTTACCCAGGTTCTCTGTTTCTTAGAGAGGAGGCTGGATCCTTCGGCTGAATCCAGCCTCACTTGATATTGACACACAGACAAATTAGGATAAATTCCCCTGTCAATAAGCACATCCAATGATATTGATGATGCCATTTAGGATTTTCACTATAAAAAAGCCGCTGGTTATCCTGCCCCTTGTTCTGCCTCTTTAGTCTGACGCTTTGTTTGCGTTTGCATTTCTAGCAAAATACATGGAGACAAATAAAGCTAGTTATTTCATTTTTAGAGGAATTCCAAGAAGATATCCTTTTAGGTATGGTCTTTCCTTGTTTTTAAGTTCTTGTTGGACAAATATTAAGTTCCCCTTTCACATCTTTGATCATCAAGCATTTCACGTCTGCACCCAGGAGGCTGCTTTGCCCAGATAAGATTAGAAAACAGGGACAATTACTCATAGACATGCTTATGTTTGGAGGCCCATACTCTACAGAAAATCAATAACAAAAAGATATGAAATATTGATTCATTCACCACTGCATGCCCAATTTTCTGGGTATTTCTGCTGGCAGTTTCTACAGTTCTACAGATAGAGGTTAAGTCTGTAGTTTTGTTAATCACATTCAGAGAAGATGAAAAAAAACACCACATGACTGATTTTCAGCTGCATGATCTAACCCTTACTAATAATCACAGTATCTGTCTTGTGAGGGTTTGTTTTTCAGTCAGCTGATGTTGTATCCCACATTACAGCTGCCGACGGGAAAGCTGTTTGTTTTGTGCAACTCTTTATAAATTCACAAGCTCCATATGTGCCCTATTTCCTGCCTGAAACAGATTAGAGTTTATGCAAGTATGTTGAGGCACATGCTCCATGTGTTTCATTTTTTGAATATACTATATATTTCCTTGTGGTGACAGGGGTTGTGTGAAGTTCAAGGGTTGACTGAGTGTTTTAATCAAACTGAGGGAGTCAATGATTCTGCAGTCAGTTAGAAACGCCCCTAAATTCTGCTGTGTTTTTAACTCATCCGTCTGCTTCCTATTTCTTTCTCATGATGACAGATATGTGTTCCTCCACCTTTTAGCTATGCTTTAGTGATGTTTTACATGTCTGAATGTCGAGCTGTGTTTGCCCCCTCTGTGCTAGCCCACCTAACAAAGGCACCTCATTTGCATGAGCCCCTGAACTGGCATTGTTAATTGACTTAAGCCAGGATTAGTGTTAATCAGGTTTTGTGCCTGGAACCATCGACCACTCCTAACCTCATTATTTGATAGCAGCACACGTCCTGTCAGCGCCCATCAAGCTGTTAATTAATAGCAGCCTGTGCACACCAGTGTCCCAGCCCAGGGCCCCTTTTACTTCACATTTCCCCATCCATCCCTGTTTCCTTTCTCCCACCCTCACACCAAGGTCTTTGTTAAATCAGCAGAGGTCAGTTTAAGGTGCACGCTGTGAATTCAGGGACATGACAGCAGACCACACACTTGTCATTAGATAAGTTCTTTACTTTGACCTTTTGTTCAGGTGAATTTCAAGACTTTCGTGGCAGGTTTGTGTCCAAATCTGTGATCGTAGACATTCTGATTCCCAACTTGTCACATACAAGAAACCCTTACATCAGTTTTAAAGGTCACATATTATACATTTTTAAAACAATTTTATATGAGTGTCAAAGGTCCGACAACATTGTTTTCAAAGTGTAATACCCCAAATTCAGCCTTGGTCCTTAATTTCAGCCATTCCAAAAGTAGCTCTAGTGAGTTCTACGGAGAACGGGCTGTTTCTGTGTCTGAACATTTAAATGATGGGGAAATGTGGTGCCTGTCCACAACCACTCCACACCCCTCTCTGGGGGAGGATCTGGCTTTTGCTGGTGCCCGCTCAGCTAGCCAGGAGGGCGGGTTAATGGCAGTATCCACTACCAGAGGTAGTAGTTATTTCCCTTTGTAAGGTAACAAAGGGAAAGATCTCAGACTTACACATTTGCTAAAAAGTGGAGCAAGAGACACAGAAGATGACAGAATTTTCCGATTTTTTGGCCTCATACACAGACTATGAGGACACGTAAGACTGTAAGAAAACCTTTGAAAAGTGAAATTTGCATAATATGGGACCAATAACAAACTGCATTTCAACAGTTGTCCTTCTGAGGTTGGTGGCTACTCCAAAAGAGAATGGCAACAGGGAAAACTTTATTCTACTCTGACTCTGGGTAATGAACTAACAGGGATCACATAAGGGGCTGAAGATGCCTCAGCTTGTTAAGCTTCCCATTGTCACATAGGGGCAGTGCTCAAAATATGGAACAGCTTGAAGCGTAGGTGCCTCTTGCTTTTGTTTTTCCTGTTGTCAGTTTCTACTCTTACTTGAGAAAGAGCTCATTAGCTTATGTGGAGAAAGTACAAATTGTAAAAACCAACTACTTAAAAGTATGGATTGCTGCCAGAGAGCAACGTTTCTGTGCGTGTAGGGTGTCATTCTGCCACTTTATCCTGTTTGTTATACAGCCTGTTGTCGTCGACTGGAGTCGAGCTTTCTCAGCTTGCTTAGCTTTCAGCCAGACACGCCCTGCAAGTCTAAAAGTGATGCTTTTAGAGTGGGGGTACCGGTTCCCAAACAGGACCGGAGAGTTGGGAGTGAGAGCATGTTGCATGATCACATGTAGATGCTCACCAGCCCCCTTCTGCAAGGGACGTTCACTGACCTTGTGACAATACTGGAGATAATATAAGATACCTGAACCTCAGACATCCATCGGACCAGTTGACTGCTCACACCAACGACAAAGTGACGAACTTGTCCAAAAAACTTCTCCACCGGGACAAATTTGTGTCTAAAAGGGGGAATGAAGCGGGATCTCCAAAAGCCACAAACTCCTCATGTTTGGAAATAAATACTGAAAATTTGTAGCCAGTTTTAGGCAGAAATGTTCCCTAAAAACACTTTTAGTGGTAAATTTAAAGTTATTTCCCAGCCCATCATGATCTATTAGCGTGCTACTTCACTTTTACTCAATATTTTACTAGTATGTACTGATTTCAGAATGTCTTGTTAGTTTTTATACATTATGTGCTTGGAGATAACTTGGTGTGTGTGTGCGTGTGTGTGCGTGTGTGTGTGTGTGTGTGTGCTCAAATTTCTATGTAGTATTGTATGTGCATGCACACTTTGTTGCTTTGTGTTTGTGAGCCAAAGGCAGACAGTCCAGCAGCCATCGAGCCGGAATAATCAGCTCTATAATTAAGAGCCTTGAGTCCGTCAACTGCCGTCATACACCCACCCCACCCTAACAGTCCCTCCCCACCTCCACCCTTCACCCCATTCTGTCTCTTTTCACTCTCACTGTCTGTCTGTCTCCATAATGGCCCAGCATTTGTCTGTTTCCTCCCTGTGCCTATGCAGAACGCTTCTGACATTTACTGTGAAGCTAATGGCAGTGCTTCAGTCTTCCTAATTGTAGGCTTTAATTGCAATAATTATTTACAAGCCTAATTAAAGCTTGGAGAGTGTTAGGGAGAAACGCAAGTGCCAGTGGAAGGAATAGTGGCAGGGTTTGTCAGGAGCCGGGCAAAGAGTAAAGTGAACGTGGCGGCGATGTTTGCTCTATAATTGGTGGAGGCTGCATGTCTGCAAGTCTCAGCCTTACTCATTCATGCTTTCGCTTTCTTTGCACTGACATGGGACCACTGTGGTAGAAGTGTTTCTTTGGAGCTCTCAGGACTGTTCTTTCTTGTTTGACAGCTCATTTTACGACGCCACCAGCTGTCCTCCAAATGGGTGAAAATCAGTGTGTGGACGCAAAAATGGATGCATTTGTCACCAAGTACATTAAGTGTTTGCTGTGTGTCTTTTAACCAAGGCATAGGTTCATGAGCTGCATTTGGCAGAAACTCAGGTGGTCTTTTGTGCTTGTGTGTGTGTGAGTGTGTTTTAGTGAGTGATGTGGCCTTGCTGCCAGGGTTGCAATATGCTCTTTGTCTGTCCTTCACAAGGCCAGTCTTAGTAAACAGGCTACAGCAGGAAAGCGTCTGGTTTTTGATGGGATACCAATGGCAGCTCGACCCTTTCTTCTCCCCATTTGCCTGGGTTGTGCAACACTTTCCCCAGCGTTCTCCACCCCTCCCCACCTCTCTCTTCTCTTCTTCCCCTTTCTTCTCCGCTGTCAGAGAAGCGTCCGATGGGAGGACTCAATTCCACAATGCCGTTCTCCTCTCCCCTGCGGCTCACTTTGACAAAACTGTCAGCCTGAACCCCGGTGATGGATTTAGTATTGTACAGTATGTGTGAGTGTGAATTTACATTGATGTATGTGTGTTTGATCATGTTTATATATATCCAGAACTAGACTTTCTGGGTGGAAGACTTACCTCTGCATGCAACATAAATCATAGAGCAGATGTCAATTACAGATGTGTTTGCCTTAGATTCTGTGCTGTGGTTACTTTGTGCATATTTCAGATCAGGGGTGTTAAGCTCATGCAGCACAATTTGATCTCAGTGCAACAGACCAGTAAAATAGCAGCATAACAACAAAAACTCCTCAAATAACCACCTTTACATTTAAATATCCTTTTACAAAACATTCTATTAACAAGCTGGAATTTCTTCAGGAAAATAAGTTCAGCTTCAGCAATATTTTGCCTCAGTTACTAATTTAGTTGTTTATTTACATATTTTACCTTATTCATTTTTGTTCATTCTGTTTCTCTTTTTCACATTTATTATTATTATTATTATTATTATTATTATTATTATTAGTAGTAGTAGTAGTAGTAGTAGTAGTAGTAGTAGTAGTAGTAGTATTAGTATTAGTATTAGTATTAGTATTATTATATTATAAAAATTTGTTTATATAGTTTGTAAATTTTTTCAGACTTCACTGAAAAATAATATTTTATTTTAATCTTTATTACAATTTTATTTTATATTCTATTTAATAAGATTTTTTTTGTTTTTGTTTTTATTTACATATTTTATTTAATGTACATTTTTTTACATTTACATATTTACTCATTTACATGGACTTTACCATTTTCAATTCACAGTGGAGCCAATATCAAAATAACATTTAATCGCTGCTATGTGGAAGTGAAAATGTGTTTTTTTCCAGTTACTTTTCAAGAGCTAAAAGTTATTTTTCGAATGCATGTCTCACATTTCCAATTCTGTACAGTCCTGACCTCTTAAACTGACTCAACTACAAACTAATATGATATATCTAAGTAAGAAAGATATAAAAGATATAATGTTATCTGTCTGCCTTGTAAATGTTTAATACCTAAACATAAAAAAAAATGTAAGTACTACGTGACCAAATATTTACTGTCATGGACGTCCTAAGAGATGTAAGAACACACAGATTTCTGTCTATGTTTGCTTGTACATATGCAGACAATACAATATCTGTAGTACAATATTTGAGAAAAATAAATAGAGCGATATCAGTGATTTAAAGAGTGTGTCTGCTGGCTGCTTGCTGAAATATTACCCTCCATGCCAGCTTTTAAATCGGTTATTTGGAGCCAGAAGGATCATAAGAGGGGAACAGATATGGCCGCAGAGTGACGGATGAGGATTGTGGTGGATTTGGATCGGAAATAAAAAAAAAACAACAACTGCAACGTCACTCTTAGGGCTGTTTAAAAGTTCAAACTGTAACCCCTCCCACCCCAAAAAAATAAATAAATAAAAAGACCTCAGAGATAAAATGTCTATTTAATTCACAATTTCCCAAAGCAACTGAGGAGCAGTTAATTTGACTGCATGGAGGCAGCTGTCTGAGAAACCTGCGACGAGAGGGAGAAGGAGACGGAGGGTGGAGAGAGGAGAGAGAGCGTCGAAGAGAGTGAGACACAAAGGCAGTTTGGGCTCATTATGTTGATTTTTTTTTCCTCTTCTGCCAAACAAAGACACCCAGGCACTTTTAGACAAACCACAAAGATTTCTAACTGCTTCCTTTCTTTACCATCACTCCACAGAATTTCCTTACAGGCAAAATCTAATCATTTCTTCTTCGATGCAAAAGTTTCCCTTACATTTCTTTTCCCTTTTCCTTATTTTTCTTATGGAGTCAAAGTGGAATCAATCATAGGCGTTATTATAAGGTCTGATGAGGTCTTTCAGCTCCAACAGTTCCTGAGATTCTCATTAATTTAGCAGTGCTGAAGCCCAGCTGAGCAATTTCTGCATGTTTCACGTGTAACATGTGCAGAACGCATGCATGCATCTTGGCAGATAAGCCACACACACGCACACACACACATAGTTTTGAATCAGATAAAGTATTCCTCTCCACCTGAGCCTAGTTATCAATACCTCCATCCTTATGTGTCTCTTCATTTCATTCTTCACAGGCTAACATTCATCACTCAAACACACATGTGCGCCCACGAGCAACAGCCCTGAGAGCAGTGGGGTGTATCCAAACCCTTCATTTGTATGTACATCATGTACACAGAGAGAGATGCAGAAACAAAGAGAACAAACATGCTCACACGCACACACACATGCTGCATACGCGTTCCCGAAAAAACCTAACACACCCAGACGTGCACTGCAGAGTCCCTCTGTGGATCAGAATTCATTTCTGTCTGCTTTTCCCCTGCAAATCAATACCCCCGTTGGTCGACAGACAGCCGTAAGTGTGCCAGGGAAGCTCCCTAGCCTTCACACCCTCCACACACACACACACGCACATGCTCATGCCTGTTGATGTGTGATGGCCTCTGCTGCTTCCTTATTAACTCCTTACATGCTGACTGAGGCATACACCTCATTACTGACTGCATTGACAGTCTGGGATCCCGCTGAGAGACACTCAGACAAGTTGGACAAAGATGGAGCAGAGATGGATCGAAAGACAAAGAGGTACAGCGAAGCGACAAACGCCACAGAGATGGGCGGTCCAGACAGGTGGATAAAAATTAGTTTGGGACCGGTGGATTAACAGACAAAAATATCCGTCAAAAGAGTATAATTACACGCCAGCAGATATCCGTCATCACTACGGGCAGGGATGTTTACTGGGTTGCAATAGAAGGAAGTTCCTTAACAGTAACAGGTTGTAAGCTCACTGAGTACATTTAATCTGTTCTGCTGCAGGTTGAGCACACTTGACTTCCTTTTTTACGCAACTTTTTTATTGGAATTGACCAAAGAGTTTTGAATTATGCAGCTTATTTTGTATTATATTAGGAAAGTGTCTTCTTTTTTCATTAGCATTACTATCCAGTTTGTCAAGGTGTCTGATCCGTGGAAGAATCCTACCTTTCTTTACATCAGCATTGCCGAAAATCTAAACTTCTATTAAACAAAACCTTTAATTTAAACGCTCCACTTGCTGTTTTGGCTGAATTTTGGTGGTGAAGTGACACACATATGCAAACTAGGACATTATTAAAAATAAAAGCAAATCATAAGCTGAGGCTGCAAAAATCCACTTAAAGAAAGCTAAATCAGGATGTGCAACCATGGGATTGTATATCAGTGTGACATTCTCTGTTATTGTTTTTTGCCAGAGTGCATTCACAAGCTCTCTCAGGCACTTTTACAGCTCCCCGTGTCCATCTCTTAAATGTCAGTGCGGGCCTTTAAACCAGTTGCAAGTGAGCAAGCATTGGCTGAGAGTTCAAAGTGGTCAGGCAGCTTGGATGTAATTTCCTCCTTTTAGCCTCCTGACTGAATTACAGAGGAAAGAGGCCACCTCGACCGGCAGCCTTAAAGGAGAGCGAACACAGCAGCATGGAGGAGTAAGCTCAGGAGGTGTGTGTGTGTGTGTGTGTGTGTGTGTGAGGGGGGACAGAGATGGGGAGATAAGTGGAAAAGAGAAAAGGGTCGGAAAAAGAGCCAGGGACTTTCAGATCTTATTGTCAACATCTTTTAGCTTGGATATAAAGGGGCACATGGTATTTGGAAAGGACTAAAGGCTGCACAGGTATAATTAACAGTACTTGACATTGTGTTTTTACTGTAAGTGAAGGCTTTTAAGTCATACATAAATAAATTACCAAGTTCTTTCTTCTTTGCAAGTCTTTAAGTTTGGGTTATTCACAGTGACAAATGCAGGGAGACAAAAATAAACAAATAGGGAGGAGTGGCTAAAATTAGATTTCTTCCCAATGCTTGTTTTTCATCTAAGTTATTGAACAGCATTGTTGGCATTTTAAAGCACTGAGGACCTCAGTGATCTGCGGTATAATATACTGCTTTTGTATATTATACAAAAGCACATTTGGAGAGTAAAATAAACAAAACACACACGAGCACTATTTCGGTTTAACCTATTCCCCTCTTCTCCTTGACCAAAAAGACAACTGAAGCCATACATAATTGATACACTCCTTGCTGTATTGACTGCTTGGAATTTTCATCCTCCTCACTGGTCGATTCCCTCACTCCATTACATCTGCGCTCACATTCCCTACGCTCCCTCCAACCCCCCCTGTAAACTCCTCCCTCTAGTCCTTAAGCCTGCAATGTCTAAACATGCGCTTGCAAACACACATAAACAGAGATTAGGAGACAGTTCCATCTTCTCCTTATTGCTGGCTGCCCCAATTTGTCTTTAATCCCTGCAGCTGGCCATCAGTCCTGGGGACACACGCTGAAATTCAATGCCGTTTTTGCGCCAATGTGTGTTGTGTTTGTCCTGTATGTTGTTTGTTAGCATGCATGTCCATGAGAGAAGGAATTTAGTGCTTTTGGAGGTCCCAAATTGCACAGAATTGTTCAAAAGTCTTGTGATTTCTTTATTCGTGTTGCCAATAAAATAACAAACGGGGGAAACTATGGAAACATGTACAAACAAACATGGAAATATGGCATATAAAGCAAAAACTGAGTTTTTACTAATCTAATGAGCTTGAAAATCAATATTTGTTCACAGCAGCGTTATCCTTCAACACAGTCTGGAACCACTATTTAAGCTTTTTTTTAATGTCTGAAGTAGATATCAGGAATCGTTCTCCTGGTTTCTTAAAGGACTTTCTAAAGTTCTTTATATAATAGCTGGATTTTGTTCTATTCTCTGTCCAGATGATCCCACACTGCTTCAGTAATGTTGAATCCAGGCTCCACAGCTTTTTTTTCCCTTCTTAAGAATTGCTTCTTGACTGCTGTTCTTCCATGGTACTCCTTTCTGATGGGGCTTCAGTAAACTGTAGATGGATCAACTGGAGGTCTGAATGCGTCTCTCAGGTTCCCGTTTCTTTGCCGTATACATGGAAATCCTGCTGGATTGTGGCCTTCGTAGGACCATACTAAGTAGCCCTCCTCTAGATAGTAAAAGTCAGTCCAATTTTGACTCTTGTCTTATACCTTGCTCCGTTCCTTTCTGCCTTTTTTTTCCTCACAGTGTCCACTTGCATTTTCTTTGGTAAATCAGCCACGGTGCACGCTCCAAACAGCCAGTATGTTGATATCCAGTTGCTGGTGTGTGACACGGTGCTGTGAAGTGTCGCAACATCCCAGAGGATAAAGTTGTGAAGTGTGGTTTCTCAGCCTCAGGACTCTGCCGGGCAACTACAGCTCCAGGAATAAAAGTCACTGGGGCATCAATATACGTAAGAAACACGTTTTTTGGGGGGTCAGAAAGTTACATAGAGTGACTTTAAGGACCTCACTTTCAAATTGTGTTAGTCTGCTGTAGATATGTATTGTTTTTTTAGGCCTTACACTTATCTTTCTTTTGTTTTCCACTTCCATCTATTGACACTGTGCAATTTTAAACTAATAGCTTCAGAAACCTCCAGAAATGCTTAAGAACTATTGCGGAAGAGCATTTGAAAAGATTGCAAGAAAATCTGGCTCCTTGGAAGCAAGCGGAGGAGCTGCTCAAGCTTTTTTATCAGTATTAATACAGCCTACACAAGGGCAATGAACTTTATTTCATTAATAATTATAGCCTTCTTTTTTGTCCACTTTATATGATTTCACTTTGCCAGCAGAAACTTGACTGTACAGAAAAGTCCTTGGAAAAAGTGTCCTTCTCTTGGCTAAAAGCCTTCCACAAATGTCACACCAGTACAGTATATTGTAAAAGCTGCTAGAGATAAAACACTGGACTTACTAGACTGTATTATTATTCACTTTAAATTAGTCGTCATTGTTCCAGGTTAAGCTTTAACACTTAACGGCCACCGAGCCTTAGAGTTCAAACCTCGGTCAGATGGCTCATGCTTGACCTGTTCTTCCCCTTTTTTCCTGCCTGGCAGTTTCCCCTTACCAGTCTGTTACTTCTGATGAGCTGCCAGGGACCAGTCCTGGCTGGGACTGAAGGCTTTGTGGGGAAGTTAAACCATCAATGTGGGGATGTTTTTCAGCAATCAAAGCAGGATGATGTGGAGATGGATATTTATCAATTTTAGCTTAATATCCACATTAATCTTGTATCAATTCAGAGGGTGTTAGCGTAGCTGTGGTATGTAATTGCAGTGTTTGCAATTCCTCCTGCTTTTTAAAATGTCTTTATTTATTCTGTCTTTAAATCCAGTCTTATGGTGCTACAGTGAATGACGTTTACAATTGACCCAAATCTAGGCACTCGGGCTAAATGCATTAAACAAAAGGAAATGTGTGCATGACTGTGTGTGCGTACAACTGTTTTGTCTTTTGAGTGGGTTAATAGAGAAAGAGAAATAAGGGGATTGATGCAGTGAGAGACCTGGCTGTGACAGCAACAGTTAAAAGCTAATGTTTTCACACTTCATCATTTCTGGAAGATGACTGTTTGCGTGAGGGAAGCTGCATCATTTCATTTTGCATCAGCTTTTTTCTTTCTTTTTTTTCCTCTCCCATGTTTGGCCTTATGAAACCTGCAAGTATTATCTACTTTGAATACTATTTCTTTTACTTCAAAGGCAGTTATTCTAAAAGCCACCCTGTATAAAAGGACATGACCTTCAGAAAGTGTCCAAAACACAAAGGGGTGTGTATCTCTTATTGAATTCTGCGTACTTCCATGTATCCTGAATGTAGTCTGCATTAGACAGTCCTGTAATAAATGTTGTGCAGCAGAAAAAAAATCAATATCCTGCATTTCTGCTCAAAACTTGTCTCTCTTAAATGACTTGTCAGGGAGCCCTCTGACATCCATAACAAGAGAAACATCTAAAACAAGCGCCTGAAGAGCAGCTCGTTTCAGCAGAACACAGGGAAACCGTACAAGACAAGGAGTATTCTGTGCTGCCATCACGTGCACATATTGCATGCTATAATGATTACTTTAGCACATTTGCTCCTGGAATGTGTGTTCCTGTTGAGCTCTGAAAGCTGCCAGCTGCTGCGTTCTCTTTCCACAATCAACCCAAGACGTCCAAAAGATCAGCGCCCATTCACCCCCCTAGCAATCACAACCATGCCCCAGTTCTCCCCTAATCACAATGGGAGTAATTGGTCTGAGTTGTGAGGCACAATTATCCTTAAGCTAGCCACAACACTTCAACAGAACCTCTCACCTGTCTTCTCAGGGCCAGCCAGAATTAAGATGGATATGGATGAAAGTGTTGAACAACTGACTGAACTCAGTCTCAGACTGCAGAAAACACCTCAAAAAGTCATAAATCCAAATTTTTGGTCCAAAAAAAAAGTGCACCAAAGTCAGAGGGCAAGGATTTGCCATTGTATTTTTTCTCACAGTCAGAGAATGCCATTCCTTGTGGGTGGATGCCAACAAGCTGAATGGGATAGCTCTGCCTCAACCCTACAGAGTGGATTTGTTTGGGTCTTAGTGAGAACAGATAGATTTCAAGTTGAGGCAAAGAGGAGAAGGATGAGAGAGCGAGATAGAAACGAGGAGGATGTGGCTGTTGTCCTGAGGAGCAGCCACATTTGGATTACTAGAGCAGATTAAAGGGCGGCATGCTGGGGGAAAAGATTCAGACGTCCTTGTGTCGGTAGTCTTAATGCAGGAAACAGTGGCTGCAGGGTCACTGTGGGAGTGGGAGACTCAGGGCCTGTACATTTAATTGGTTTTCATTCATTCAGCAGCAAGTATTTGCTCCGCTTTTTGTGCCTTTGTCATTAGTCCTGCTGAAACACACATACACACATTAAAACACACACACAAACATTCACATTTATCCCTCCCATGCTTTCCCTCTTCCTCTGGAATGGGTATTGTGTTCATGATCGATGTCTCTCATTCCAGTGACGTGGTAGCCTGGCTTACTCTCATTAAAAATGGATAGGGTCTATGGGAGCCACTAGTGTATGTGTGTGTGTGTGTGTTTGCTTTTTTACGTGTTTAAAAGGAGGTGTAGATGGCAGGAAGTCCCAGAGGTGCCAGCTGTTTACCATGCACTGCTCAAGGTTTTGAAGGCTGGAGGGATCTATGATGGTGGTGGGAGATGTGGGGGTGTTCCCGAGGTCAGAGCCCAGGCTGTTGCCTTGACAACAATGTGCAAAGTAGCTTCCTCTCCATTACTAGTGACGCTGGGATTTTTCTCTTTTCTGTCGTTTTCTCTTTCACTCAGCCACATCTGGCAACACATAGAGTGGGTCCCATCAGATCTCAGGGCAGTGGGCTGTTTCCACTCTGCTCTGTCTTCCTTTATAACTTTTTTTTTTTTTCGGATTGTCCTTTTCCATCTTCTATTCCAGCTTAGCCCCTGTGCCCCCCCATCCATCACAGAGGTGCAGTGAGCATGGCTGGGTCTCAGGGCAGCAGGGCTGAAGAGCTGAAATGGAGCTCTGATTCATTCTCAGGAACAGAGACACTGGAACAGATGAAAGGGTTCCTGCTGCTCTGTAATGCACATACATTGACAGACTCTGTTTGGTGACACAGACAATGTTTTTCAGGTGCATGTGTGCAGTTAGGTTTTTATCTTCTGGCATTATTTCACCCTTAAATGTAAGAAAGGAATCACTCTGCTGCAGTTTTGTCACCTTACAGCTTTTGACTTGCAGTATAGTGGGAAGAAAAACAGGTTAGGTTTATTATTTATAACGCTTCACAACAAAAGGTCACATGGATGTTTCCCACAATTAACTGCAAGAAAACATTAAGGTAAGAGTACTAGGTAAGAAAATATGTTGAGTAGCTCAAGAGAGGGCCCTTTGCTGCATATCCTAGCCCAAAAATATTTTTTTTTAAAAAGGAGCAAAACGCTCCTTTCAGACCACTTCTGTAGTTTGATTAGTGAGGTGCAGTATTTTGCAAAACTCTTGAGCACACCACTTATTTTTATTTTACACGTTACCAACAAAGAAATGCAGTGATTACTGATATATTAGCAGAAATGAAAATGGATTATATAAGTCAAAAGTACAAATCTAATGAGCTTGAAACCCAGTATTTCATTCTATAACACAACCAGATCCCCCTCAGACAACCTTTTTAAATAATTTATTTAACTAGTTTTCAAGAATATCTTCTTCAAGCTCATCTTTAAATGTTGTCTGCCTGCAGTTAAGACTTCCTCTTGTTCTGTTCTATTAATTAATGTCTGGAAAGGCTTCATCACTCCATCAGACCTGTTTGCACTGATTTACAGTCCACTTCTTGTCATTTGCCATACTTTAGCCTTGTTTTTCCCTTTTCCCCATTATTAAAGTATCCTTTAGACAGTCGCCCTTCCATGGAGATCCTTTCTGAAGAGGCTCCAGCCAATAGTAGATGGATCAGGTCCAGATGCATCTCTCAGGTCCTATTCCTAAAGATTTTTAATAATTTGAAATTAGCTAGGTTTTTACCTAAAAACTCATTAGAGGAAGCAGCTGATCGTAAGAACTTTATATTGTTTCTGTCAAATTATCTTTGCTGTTTTTTTGCCTATGCAAGAAAACTAGAACTGGTTTACAGGCTCTTTCAAGGATGCAAGAAGCTGCTAGTAACGTTTTCAAAGCTTGATTAAAATAAAATATAAAGAATTTGCTCAAGAACATTTTTTTTTTTTTAAATGTCAGTGTTCAACAGCTGGACATTCATCCCTTTCCCTAAATCCCTGCTTATTCATTTCAGTAAAAGGAAAAATGAATACCTCTTCATTAGTAAAGGTTTGACTGTGTTAATGAAATCTGAAGCCTATTCAGCACAAAGCTGTGAAATAGAGGAAGCTGTTTTAACCGTCGGCTGCCACTCAGGTCACCTTAGTGTGTGACTCCACCGCAGCCTCTCTGGTTGAATAACCCCCTGCTAAGGTCATCTTAAGCTGGAATTTTATTAGCATTCATTTACGATGAGCGCGGCGCTTCTTCCTGACAATCCTCAGCTTACCTGAAGTGCGCTGCGGGTGCAAATGAAGCTCTTAGAAAGCGGAGACAGAAAAAGTTAGAGGCCCGGTCAGATCACATGCAAGGCTTCTTTGCCTTCCTTGAAAAACACGGGAACAACAATCTGCACATCGGTTAAGGCGCTGGGCGTGTCTGCACTCAAACACACGCACACACAGTGGGAGAAGGGGCTTCATTGTGCAGCCCTGCTGTGTTGAGTGACTGTAGCGTGTGCTGGGCAACAGCGGCTGTCAGACAATTTATACAGCAACCATATACACACACTTTCCATCTTATTCTGAGCTTTTTTAGTGCACATCTTTTCATCTTCCGTGTTACTTCCATCCCTTACCCTTTTTTGTGTGTGTATATGTGTGTGTGTTCAGCCTGTACTGTATCAGCTGACACTGCTCTGTGTCTGCCTGTCTTTAGACACTACTCCATAAGGGACACCCAGACGGCTCATTCCCCCCCACCTCCGCCCACCACTCTCTGACAGCTGTCTCCACACTGTAACCCTTTCATGGCTCTGGGCCTCTGTGGAAGTTATACTATAAAGTTTCATACATGTTGTTGGAGAAGGATGTGAAATTCTTTTTTTTTTTTTTTTGGGGGGGGGGGGGGGGGGGGGGGGTTCAAAATCCCAAACCTTTTGGAACCCCCCACACCCCAACCAG
>JBAMHW010000015.1:4864788-4880412 GCA_037177495.1 Rhadinocentrus ornatus | reverse complement strand
ATATATATGGCTTTTTTTAAGTCCAAGTCTCAAGTCACTTTTAGTTGTAATGAGCAAAATGCCAAGCAACTCCTGCCGTTGGGTCTGCTTAGAAGATGTATTATAATATCCAAGAATTGTAAAATCTTTACTCACCTTTTATCTGCCAGCATTTAGTGACAGCATTGATTTGTAGCTTAACCTGAAATACTCTGTCCCTCTTCTCTGGATGATTTCTTTACTTTACTAAATTTGGAAAACCTGGAGGTGAACATGGAAATTTATTCACAGTGGGTTTGATCCCAGTTTAACGTCATCATGGCAAAGTCAGCCGTTTATGGAAACTGTTCAGTAAATGTCTCATTCTTCTTCTGAACAGTGGAGCCACTCTGATGAATTATCATTATTTTAGTACAAAAGCAGTATCAAGCTAATGTATATGCAGCTGTGACTCTAAGCTTGTTGCTAACCTGGATGCTAACTTTAGCTTTATTTTACAGTGACTAACCTCTCCAGGTGTATTTTAAGGTGGAAATGGTGGATCCAGCCATAGACGTTGGATTTTACTGGTCTTATACCGGTCCCTTTTTATTAAGTTTTTAATTACCAAAAGTTTCAGCAGTGCTAAAATCGCAGCTACGTTCACCCGTGCTGTTTGTCAATGTTTTGATTGAGTGTGCGCAGACACGTCTGTGTGACGTTATGTCTAGAGAAATTACAGCAGACAGCACAGCCAATAGATAGGAGATCAGACAGATGTAAGTCTCCTATAACACCCAAAAAATAGCTTGATTTGTCGCTACTCCTGCTTTAACAAAGAGTCGCCATAAGGGTCTAAATATAGCGACAGTCGCTAAGTTGGCAGCATTGGGGTGCAATGGAGGCAGGTCTACTTCTGATACTTGCCCGGATTCACCATTGGAAGCGGCAGAAGTGTGCTGTCTTTAGGAATGTTGAATTACAGTTTGTTTTTTTGTTCGACGCCAAAATCAACATTCTATATATTGTACAACCACACCCTGCTTTGCTTTCCAAATGTTTCCTTGTTCACTTGATCAGCGGAGCTACACAGGGCGACACTGTGCTATGTTAAAGGATGTCATCTGCCTGGAAACAAGTGATCATGTGATATTTCCATATTACATTTTAAACGATATGATATTGCCCACCCCCGGTGTGTTACTCTGTGATGGAAGTGGCCACACACAACTTGTTTCTGCATTTAATTAAGGAGTCATGTCTTTGTGAGGCAGCAGCTGAGTTTAGAAATCCTGCAAAGCTACATTTCCTGGATGCTCCAAGTATATGTAAGAAAAACCTAACTTTTAGCTGTTTGAAACTTTTGTTAATACACAAAAACACAAAGCAAATGTTCCAGCTGATTTTGGAAAAGCACGCAAGGTTCTACATTGTAAATATAAGGACCATCCAGGCTCTTTTCTGGTGGTTCAGTGTCGATCAGCATCCATGATATGGATGACTTGCATTTACGCATGAAGGTAACACTGATGCAAATGTTTGCATCTGCTACCATAGACCCGACATCTTTACCTGGAGGCTTGTGGTTATTTTAGCAGGTCTATGCCAGACCTTGCACAACTTACAACAAGTGTGGCTATATAGAAGCAGTGTTTGTGTGTGTGTGTGTGTGATTAACTGTTATTCCTACAGTCCAGAGTCTTTCTAATGTATAGAAATGTATAGAACATCATGAAGAAAAGAATTAAACAGAATCTTCTTTAAAACATCTAACAATTGGTATCATTACCCCCCTTAAGTGATTTAAAAGTGTAATAAAACCAAAGAATAATGTAACATAATGGTAAACATCCCTCTATACCAACATTTTATGAATTTGTAGCTGCATCAAAAAGGTAGATTTATTTATATATTCTAAATTAAATGAACATGATTAGTAAAGACACCAATAATTGTTTCTTTAAAGTTTCAAACATGAACATGACATGTTAGATTCTGTTGCATTTCTGAAAACCTGATTTTGTAATTGATATGTCAGCAATTTTTTAAATAATGCTTCAGTATGCCTAAAGTTTTGCTAAATGAGATGATAACAATAAAAAGAAAGAAATGTACATGGTTAATAATGGCACTACAAAGAAAAGAAAAAAGTGTTGTGGATCAGAAGGTGAACAATCCACATTAAGTGCTCATACAGTGCCTTGTCAAACATGGTATTTAAACATAGGTGGTCATCTGTGTCATAAAACTGAGCTATTAGTATCATGTTGAGGAGACAATGACTGTTATTTCCTCCCTCCCATGTTAAATAGGATTTTAATTTCTGTCACTGTGTCAACTTTAACTGTTGCACACTGGTAGCATTTATTTAACACCAGTATCCATTTATAAGTCTGATATTTTTAACTGGTTGTTTTAATGCTTTTGCCCTTTGTTTCACTGTGAAAAAGCATTACCTTTTTTTTTTTTTTTTATTATATTTGTGCTGAAGGAAGCTTTTGTTTTCTGTCCTATTGTAACAGTCCTGTTGTTACTGTTCTAAATTTTGCTTAATGTTGTCAAAATACAAGAACCCACTGACCACTAGTACCGGGTTGGGCTAACTTTCTCCATTAGAACTGCCTTAATTCTTGTTGTCATTGGTTCAACAAGGTTTTGGAAACATTCCCCTGAGGTTTTGCTTTGTATTGACATGATAGCCTTACACAGTTGTTGCAGATTTGTCAGCTGCACAGCTTGCAAATCATGATGAGAATCTCCCGTTCCACCACATACCAAAGCTTCTCTACTGGGTTGAGATCTGGTGACTGTGGAGGCCTTTGCAGTACAGTCAACTCATTATTATTTTCTAGAAAGTAGTTGGAGTTGATTTGATGTGCAATATCCTGCTGGAAGTAGCCATCAGAAAATGCTACACAGTGGTCATAATAGGAAGGTCATGGTCAGCAACAATACTCAGGTAGGCTGTGGTGGTTAAACCAGACCACATTGGTACTAAGCGGCCCAAAGTGGGCCAAGAAATTGTCCCCCACATCATTACAGGATCCATGCATTCATGTTTCCACTAAATTCTGAGCCTTGCATCTGAATGTGGAGCTGAAATGGAGACTCATCAGACCAGAAAACGTATTTCCATCACCTGTTGTCCCATTCTGGTGAATCTATGTGAATTGTAGCCTCAGTTTCCTGTTCTTAGCTGGCACCTGGTGTGGTCTCTGCTGCTGTAGCCCATCTGCTACAAGGTTTGACATGTTTCTATCACCTCAAACCAGTCTGCTCATTCTCCTCTGACCTCTCAGCTATCTAGAGATGGTTGTGTGTGAAAATCCTAATCTTTCCCATTCTTAAGCTTGATCTTCATTAAGTTGTCATGTGATTGGCTGAGTAACTATTTGTGTCAGCAAGCAATTGAACAGATGGACCTAATGAAGTGGTGGTGAGCGTAAATCTTCATTTCTGTCCCTTCTTCTCTTTTCTCTTCAGATGCTCTCAGAGGAATCGATGTGAGCGTGCAGATGAACCATATCGTTTTGCCGCTTCTCTCAACCAGTGTGTGAAGGCCACCGTCTACCCAGACAGCATCGCCGTGTCAGAGCCAAGCGTCCCTGTAAGTTTACACCCTCATATTCCTACCAACACTACTCAGTTTCCACAAACATGAAAATAAAGCTCCTATCCACATAACAGGATGGTTTAAATGAACCCAAATAGTAGTTTGCCAAGTCTTGAACATGATTGATGCATAAACATGAGATGGGAAGGGTTTTTTAAGTGCTGTATGTGGGTGTTGAGGCATACATATGCTTACTTGTTACATAGAAGTCAATATGTTTGCCAAGACGTGTTTGTGTGGGTGGGAGTGTAGGTGTTAAAGTTGTCAGGGTGCGGGAGTATCGTACATTATTTCCACACGGGCTTAGTGAAAATGGACAAAGATCATCAGGAAAATGCTCTTCCTGTCCAAGTTGTGATAAATTTGCTTTATCTAGAGTATCACACACAGACACGTGCTTTTGGTTTTACACATACTCACAGACACAGTCATTTTATCCTCATCTTTCACTCTCTGATTTATTTACTTACAGTAGGATAGAGATGTTATAAGATTAACAGAAATCTGCTGTTTTCTGTTGTATATGTTTAAATATATTGAGCAAATGTTTGTATGACTTGCTCCAGTTAATGTTTGACTCAATAGTCAAGCTTGCCTCTCCAGAGTTATGAACTCTTAGCACTTTAATCCAAGTAAGAAAAGGCAATAACGCAAGTTTAATTAGCAAGGTTTGGATGGTGTCAGTATCAGATAGCCAATCACAAAGCTAGTTTTGTAGCTCCATATTTTTCTTGAAAAAATATGAAGAGTCAGTTTTTGCAATCAGAACTGGGAAGGAAGAAGAGCTACCATAAATGAATACAGTAATTTATGGGCCTGTCAATGAAAAAGTATCTTTTTACATTTAGTAACAGTTAGTAACGCATGAAAACATTGTTTACTTCTTTGGACTGGTGACCACTCCAGGATGTAGCTTACCAGGAGGTAGGACCCAAATGCAGATGCATGGTGAGAGGTTTAAATAGAGGTTTATTGCAGAGAAAATTGGAAATCCAACTCAACAGAACACCAAACTCAGAACAAACTTTATTAACTAAAACAAGCAAGACAACTGGTGACAAACATGACAAAATAACAGCACAATGAACTGGCAAAGGAAAACTGGGAAGTTAAATATCGAGGGACTAAATTACAAACAAGACGCAGATCTGACAGTTAACAACTGGGTGGAACAGGATGTAAAGTAATCAGAATACACAAGGGATAAGACTTTACTAAAAAAACAGGAATAAAGTCAACAGGAGGATTGAAAAACAAGCAAAACCAGAAACCAAAGATAATCACAAGTCAAAACAAGAACTAAAGCAGTAACCCAGAAACCTTCCCAGTAGGTGCTGGGCTAGACATTGGAACAAGCGGGTATAGAAAATGGATGGATGTATGGATAAACTTCTCACCTTTAGGAAAACCCTGAGGAGAACTGATTTGAGAATCTGTTAGCATGGTAATGTCTTAGAGGCCAGTGGTTTTGGCTTTGCAACTGAGAAGCCAGACCACATAAAATGTGTGCGTAGGTGCATGTGCATACAAACAACCTAGGTTTAAGACCCCACAACAAGACCAAAACTATTAAAGTCTCAATCACAGAACAACCGAAGCTAAGTTGCAAAGCAATACCATCATAACTCTGACTCAGAGACTCAACATAACCAGATTTAAACACCAAGTAGCAGTAATAGCTCGCATCAGTGTCAAGAGGTGGACCGTGTTGTCAAGTTTGTTTGTTTTTTTATCTAGACCAACTAACGCTAACAAAATAGTTTTTCCAGGGCTTCCGATTCTGGGATTTCACTTACATTTAGGTGTCCATGGCATCCGTAGGGGCTTCTGCGTTTGATACTGAAGATCACAGAATCCTGTTGCACAGGCTGGAAAACTGGGTTGGACTTTCTAGAGCAGTCCTTAACTGGTTTAGGTCCTATTTAGAAGGCTGGAGTTATTGGAGTTTTGTTATGATCGGCAGCTATGAATCCGAGCGAGTGGCCGTGACTTGTGGAGTCCCCCAGGGATCAGTCCTTGGACCTCTTCTGTTCAACTTGTATATGCTCCAAATATTACTAACTTTAGTATTAATTAGCTATGCTATTAGCTATTAGTTATGCAGATGATACACAACTCTATGTGTCTTTGTCACCAGACGACTGCAGCCAAGTAGACTTACTGTGTCTGTGTCTGGAGCAAATAAACACCTGGATGAGGGAGAATTTTCTACAATTAAATGAAGACAAAACTGAGATTATTCTGTTTGGTAGCAAAGAGAAGAGGGTCAGTATTGGTAAACACCCTGAGACCACCGACCAAGTGTGTAACCTTGGAGTGTTGATAGACTCTGATCTGACTTTCAGCAGCCACATCAAAGCTGTCACCAAGAAGCTTTTAACCATCTCAGAAACATCAACAGAATTAAATTAGTCTCCCAGGAAGACCAGGAGTAACTCATCAATGGATTCCTCTCCAGCAGACTTGATCACTGTAATGGTCTTTGAACAGGGCTTCATAAAAAGAGCATTAAACATCTGCAGCTCATCCAAAACGCTTGAGTTTGAGTTGAGTTTTAACCAGGACTAAGAGATCTGAACACATCACACCAGTTTTGAAATCTTTACACTGACTTCCAGTTAGTCACAGAATAGATTTTAAACCCTTCTGGTCATTTTCAAATCCCAGAACGGTTTAGGCCCAGAATACATCTGCGATATGTTTAGAGAATATAAACCTAGCAGAGCTTTTAGATCCAAAGATTCTGGTCAACGAGTCCAGACCAGAGTCCAGACTAAACATGGAGAAGCAGCATTTAGCTGTTATGCAGCAAGCAAGTGGAATAAACTGCCAGTGGAGATTAAACTTTCACCAAATGTAGAAATTTTTGAATCCAGGTTAAAAACATTTTTTCTTTTTAACTTTAATAACTTAATAATTTTAATGTTATTTATAATTTAATTGTGATTCTTGCTGTTTGTTGTTGCCTCTTACTATTTCGTAATATCTGTAATGCTTTTGTTTTATGTAAAGCACTTTGAATTGTCCTGTACATGAAATGTGATATACAAATAAACTGCCTTGCCTTGCCTTCTGGGTTAGATTTAGTTTTTGTGTTAGTTTTCTCTGAAAAGAGAAAATAAACCAAATTTTGGTAAAGAAATTATTTTCTAAAACAAAGTAACTTTACTTTGTTTTTAGCCTTTTAAGGCTTCACATGTTGAAGAACTGTTATCAGCTACATGCAGAATCAGAGTAAACATTGTTTTATTGTTATTATAAAAAGCTCTTCTTTTGGATTTTACCTGTAAAATTTCAGAGGGACGTTCCCTGAGGTAAAATACCCCAAATAATTTGCTATATTAACATATTAGTTGAAAATTAACCAGAAATAGCATCTGAAGTTATATATATATTTACAGCATTTTGTTTGTGTAAAGATTTCTGCTTATTTTTCAGCTGCTCTGCCTTGTTGTCTGCTTTGCAAACAACAGTTAATTATATTTCAGCAATTAACATTGTCCTCCCTGTCAGCTGTCTCTGCGACAGGGTCGTCTCACCAAACACAAATTCACACAGCTCACAAATTCCACAGGGGCAGAAAGCTATCTCCATGACAACACAGCCTCCTCATGTGGGTACCAGGACGGCTAGAAAAGCACAGGGGAGGAAAAAAATCAAATCACACTCAGTAACAAATCTGCCACCACTTAGGTTGCTTGCTGCCAAACCAAAAAAACAACACAAAAAACAAACACCCACCACCACTATTATCAGGGAAGACAGGAGAACAAAAAGAGCAACAGCTTAACACTCAGAGACATGCTGACGTTCTGTCTCTGTGTGTTTTTGTGTGCGAGAAGGTGTGCGTGAAGAAATTTTGTCTGTATATGTGTGTCTGACAATGACGAGAGCTAATTAATGTGAGAGATTACTCAGGGAATTCTAAATTGAACAAAAAACACTGATTGCTGTGATTGCTGTAATCAAGCATCTCTCTGACACCTCGGGGTGAAGCAACACAAACAATGGGTATCAGAGTAAGGAGGCTAACAAGGGAGGCAGTGTAGGCCGTATACCGAGACAGTCAGCATCTTTCGAAAGACCTGCAGTTAAGCTGCTCAGCTGCCGTCGCCTGTCCCAGTAGCCCTGCGGTGTTTAGTGAGAGGCAGATAAAACAAAGAAAAACTTCAAACGCTGTGGCCCAAAAATAACAGCTAATGGAACAAGGCTGTGAAATACCATGGTGATAATTATCCAGACTGCCTCTCTTGGCTGGAGAGCCAGATCACACACCCTGTGCAGAATACATTTATTTATAGATAGAGCAGCTGAATAGTCCAACCCCACTATCACTGCTTTCCAGAGGACGATTGCAAACTGCTGCTGCATGTGCATATGCATGTGTGGCGCATTGCAAAAGAGAGTTAAACTCTAAACCAAGTGGTTATATGGTCCTCTCGACAGATTTCCGAGTCACTTCTTTTACCAGCATCACATCCCTGTATATCAAGCAGTGACAGCAGATAGCTTCTAACAGTCTGAATGATGATTTCCACATTTTACAAAGTGAGTTTCAGCTTCTTCCCTCCAGGTGGAGGTTCTTAGTCCGCAAAGGAAAAAGTACAGTTTGGTTCCTGGAACAAGCTGAAGTGTTAGTTTGCCAAATATTTATATTTTTTTGACTCTACAAAGGTTTTATTTATTTATAGATTTATTTAGGGTTTTTGTTTTTATCTTGATTTTATATGGAGGTTGTTATGGTATTATGAACTGGTGAATCTGTGAGAACATTTTTCCTTGTTTCTCGTTTTTTTTTCCTTTTGGGTTCATTGTGTTTGTTTGAATAAAGGTTTGAATGAATGAATCATAAACCAATTTATTTATGGCTACAAATAAAGGAGCCTGAACCTGAGGGACAATTCTTCTGAAAGTCGATTGGTATAAGGAAAACATTCTGTGTGCAACACTGTGCTTCAACAAACATCTTCTCCACCCTGTGTGTAGCTGCTTGTCATGGTGAGCAACGTTCCGGACCTTTTTGCGGGAATCTCCTGCTCTTTTGGCAACTTAACAGAGGTGGAGGGACGAGTAAGTGGCCACCAGATACTCTGTTTGACCCCTGCTGCCAAGGACGTCCCCCTCATCCCCACCGACCAAGGTACGTACACCAAGCGCTCCTGTCTACCATAATTATAGTGAAAAAAATCTAATAACAATAATAATATAATATATAATTAATGCAAGCTGAAGAGTAATTTTCTTCCCGAACCTCTTGCTTCATTTCTCAAGTGGTGAGCTAAATGTTTATCTGCACAGGCTGACACATCTTTAGTGATCCAACACTCCTATTTTAACCGAGGGGTGTTTGTGTAACCAGTGCCTGTGGATTTAAAATCAGTTGTCTTGTTGTGAAGTGTGCTGCAAACAAGACTGGGCCACATTAGATTTGATGGAGGAGCAGGCTGAGGTTCCCTGAACCTGCGCTCTAGCTGCAGGACACCAAATCACTATCATCAGATTTAACGAAGAGGGGACGGTCTAAAATGAAAGTTCAATCAGAGGACCATTTGAAGGGATTAAAGAGATGTGGTGGGTTACATTTCTTTTTTATAGCTGAGACAATAATCCACATTATTTAAATAATAAATATGTTACAAAATCAAGAATATGTCTTTATCATGCGCAGATAAAAAGAGCTTTTCGGTCCTGGAATAAAGATATGCTAATAATGTCTATTATACTATTTATGGGAATCTCGTGACCTTTTAGGTATTTGGCCTGCATGGCAAATACATATTATACATATATTACAGCAGCTCCACAATCTTATTTGTTTGCAAACATATATCATTATGGAAATTAGCATCAGATTTTGGCAGTAAATCTGTCCAAGATGGCCGCAAGGAGACAAACTAAACACCCTGAATAATATATGATATGCAATGTGTGGAAATCACTGTGTGTTTTAGAAGGTTTGGTAATCCTTCCTCTTGTGAGTAAATGACAGCCATGTTTGCTCAGAGCTCCCACCGGAGGTGGTGCATCAGGCGCTAATATAAATGTTCTCCCTCAGGTAAATGTCAACCAACCCTCCCTTTAAGCCTCGCCTTCATCCAGCTAGCTATCCATTCAGCTGTTCACACCTCCATTTTTTTCTTTTTTGTACTCGCATCCATTCCCCTGAGGCCGCTTCCTGCTGACCTCATCTGTCCCTCGTCCTATTAGCAAGTCTACCTAGCTGTTGCACACAAACATTGATCGTGCAGTTTTGATGACCCTGCAGAGAAATTAGAAGATAAAAAGAGGAGGGGAGAGCAGGAAATCAGACAAAATAAGAAAAAAAGAGAAATGCGGCAGAAATTACAGTATAACTCAAGCATGTGAAATGTCATGGTGATAGAACGGGGAGTCAGGATGAAATTGTGAGGACACTGGGCTTATTTAAGAAAATAGCTGGCATTCTTTTCCACTAAGTAGAAGCTTCTAGAGGAGGTAATGTGCAGGCAGGACTTCTGTAGCTCTTTGTCAGGTCCTGTGAGACCAGCATACAGTATTAGAGATCTTCTGTAAGCCCACTACATAGACTTGTGTGAAGCAAACCCTGATTCCCAACAGGTACTACAGACTGAGCCAAGCACCAAGGGTCAGGCAAGCCTCCTACACTGAATGTAATCTGGATTTCAGGCTGTACTACACTTACACATTTACAAACACACACACACACCTGCTCTATATATGGAGTCAGTATTCCTTAAGGAGAGAGATTAGAGGCTGTTTTTGTGGAGCAAAGATGGATGAAGGTAAACAAATTCCCATCTGATTAAATACTTCTGTACAAGGCTGCCATTTACACAGTTTGTTTTATTTATTGGGAATATATTTACTATTACCCATCAGCTTGCATATACTGCACACAAGTGTAGGGGTTAACCAGGCTAACAGAGCAGGTTGAAACTGCTTTATTCACAATGTTACTCAATATGACCCAACACAAATACAAAAAATCGCTGGAGATGCAAAGTTTAGAAAGGTGAGTGAGAATCCTGAAAGCTAAAATATGAAGAGCTGAGAGGTCCAGTGAAATCTGGAACACAGGCAAACTTCATTACTGACTGAGGAAGTACCAACTGAGGGGAACTAGTGCTGAACAGATGAAAAATGGTAGAGGGGCAGAGTGACTCTCTTCAAGTAGGCAGTGAGGCTGAAAACCAGTCCCTTAATAATAAGGAGGTTGACCGAACAGCAAGCAGGACAGTTCAGGAGGTGTACAAGTGAAGGATCCTCACAGACACTAAAACTGAAAGACAGGAACAGGAATTCTGGAGGCAAAAAAGGAAAGTAATCTCAGCCAATTAACTGCAAGATCCACACAAAACCGCATGGTTAGCAGACAAACTGGTGATGAAAAGAGAGCATGTTAGTGGTCATTTTCTAAGTGGAAGATTGGTTTGATCCCCAGCTTCTCCACATGCCAAAGGACTACACTCTGAACCCCGATAACGCCCCTGATATACTCATCTTTGTGCAAAAAAAGTTCTATTTCGGTTCAGAACCAACATAGGATTAAAATGCACTAAATAAATGTGACCCGTTTGCCTTTTTATTTAGTGTGCTGTCTACATTTGCTGGATAATTTAAAGCTATGAGACATTCAGTAAAAGCTGATATCTTCTCTTTCAGACTGGTCAGGCGTTGAGCTGAGGCTGAATTCTAAGGAGACTGGTCAGATGCTAATCAGCACAGAGATCAAGTTTTACAACTGCAGTGTCCATCAGCTGTAAGTATCTCTATCTGAGTCCATTTATTCTCTTTTCAAACACCCTAGAAATGCTGCCCAGAACAGCTAAATCAATGCTTTAGGGATTAGTTATAGTCTACTCTTGCTTCAGCACAGCTCTTGCCCATTAAAATGATCCTCTGTAAAAAAAACAAAAAACTAACACAATCTGATCTCTCCCCGTGCCCCATAATGGGAAGTTTCTGCATTGTTGTGCTAATGAATCCTTCATCTCAAACATGCTGCATTACAAAGCACAATGCGCTCTGCCTAACAGGTCCTCATGAGAGATTTCACGCCCATTTTCATGCCCTGTCTGTCCCTGATTGAGTGATGTTGAATTGAATCCCTGGATTGGAGATGTCTGCATCTGCGGTGCCTTTTGCAATCATTCACTTCATTCCACTGTGGCAGATTCTGTTTGTGTGAGATCCAAAGGCTTCGCTGACGTGGGAAAATGACTGAATAGAAAAAAGAGGCAGAACAGTAAGGGTTTGACACTAGCTGGGGTGCCAGAATGATGGCATGTCATATTATCCTTTGACTACCCCTATGATGTTAAAACAAAATGTTTTAGCCACTGGGCAATGCTACTCTGAATCTCTTCTCTCCATATTTTCTCTTTTTTCTTCCACATCTACTTCTGCTGTCTGAGAGCCCTGTCGGGGTGGCACAGAATACAATTACTAACTCTCCCATCAGCTCTGATAAGCAGGGACGACAAACATACTTGTACACACAGACAGATGCATACACTTGAAAAAAGCACACACTCTTCTTTGCACCCTCTGATGCCAACCCCTGCTCTCTTTTCTCCTTCCTTTTACACACATGCTGTACACCAGATTTGCCCCAAGGTGAACCAGCCCTATTCTTTTGAATTTGTGTGCTTGCCACAGTTCCTTTCCATGCTTTTGCACGAATGAATGTTTTACCGCAAGCAAGTGTGCATAAGTCATCCTTATATCAAAAGACAGGGAAAGCCAATTGAGACTCAAATACATGTGCTGAACAACTGTTCATGAATACATTGTGTAGATAAATTCCATCACAATCAATTAAAAATGAGTGTTGCCTTTTCTACAGCAACTTGTCTTGCAGCCCCTGTTTGAAAGTGCATTTACTTTAACACTCTGCTGAGGTAATTCTGTCACATTTGCATACTTGTGTATATTTCCTTAACGCTGTACATCTTTATTACATTTCAGAGGGAAATAATCAGCATCTGTTTAATCCAGATCACATAACTAATGCATGAGTCTTGATGATATAATGCAGTAGGTATCATTAAGGCCTTTTTGTTCACCTTAACAAATGATCAAGTCGCTATGCTTGATTTGATTAGCTCATATTTGCTGAAACAAATTTGCAGTTAAATAATTCTAATTCATGGTTAAAATTTGATTGCTCATCTCAGACTTGATATGCAATCAAATTAGTTATATTTCAGTGGCATAAAATCATATTCAAAAGCCATTTGTTTGCTCTGCCTGTCTTATAACAGAGGTTTCTACAGGGAAACGTACCACCAAGCACTTCTCATGGGTTGTAAACACGGTTTTATGCTTCCAAAGAAAAATTAAAACTGAGTCTGGGGCATCGTCATGTAACTCTAAAGGTTTACATTTGTATAAATGTTGACATGAGTATTTTCTGTATGTGCCATGTTAATCTGATGTTAAGCTTTAAGACAAGCCTGTGGGGTCTAACTTTTTAATGAGATTATACATGCATTTATGAGTATCTTACATAGTATGTCATTTAAATACACTGCCTGTCCAAACAAAAATTCACACTCTAATATTTTGTTGAACCACCTTTAGCTTTGATTAAAGCAGCATTCGCTGGGGCATTGTTTCAGTAAGCTTCTGCAGCGTTACCAGATTTATTTCCATCCAGTGTTGCATTCATTTTTCACTAAGATCTTCTCAATTCTTAAGGG
Organism: Rhadinocentrus ornatus; assembly: GCA_037177495.1. Classification (NCBI taxonomy): domain Eukaryota; kingdom Metazoa; phylum Chordata; class Actinopteri; order Atheriniformes; family Melanotaeniidae; genus Rhadinocentrus; species Rhadinocentrus ornatus. The sequence continues at coordinate 4,867,140 of JBAMHW010000015.1, read as the reverse complement.
GGTTTAGGTCTGGACTCTGTGGTGGCCAGTCCATGTGTGAATCTAAAGTCTCCTGTTCCCTGAACCACTCTTTCACAATCTGAGCCCGATGAATCCTGGCATTGCCATCTTAGAATATGGCTGTGCCATTAAGGAAGATGGAATAACCTGCTCATTCACTATATTCAGGTGTCAGCTGACCTCATTCTTTGGACAAGTTGCTTAATCTAGACCTGATCAACTGCAGCAACTCTAGAACAGAACTGCAGAACTCTAGACTGCCCACACGGGCTTGTTAAGTAGACACCTTGGTTGCATTACTTCATCCTCTTCTTCTTCTTCCTCTGATCCCTCTGGAACATGGTAAATTTGCACTTCCCCATGATGTTCTTCCATCGCTACAATGCTTAACCTGACTAATAGATGATTTTTTAAGCTACACAGCTGTTTAGTCCCAATCCCCTCACACTCATATTGTGTGTGTGAAATTGTCCTTACATTCACTATTAAACATAGCTCTCAGTTCAACTGTTGTTTTGTTTTTTACAAATTGATTTCCTCATGTTTAAGTGATTGCTGATGACCATGATGAAGCCTCAAAATTCTTCCAGTTTTCTTTAATGTTTTCTTTGCTTTTTCCATAACAGTAATTTGACCCTTCTAAAACAGATTAACATCTATTCCACCACCACAGGATGTGTCTTCCTACATGATTAAGAAATGAGAAGCTACTTGTTTCCAACCAAAACATAATAATCATGCAGCAATTCTCCAATGGGAGGCTCTTACCTATTTACTTAGTTTAATCCAAGTACTGCTTTTTTTTAAAAGAATGAGCAAAGTACATGATTTCTAGCAAATCAGCTACTTTTTGAGCATGCATGGTTTTAAAAATTAAACATTCATTTAGATTATAGTGAATGAAAGGGGTAACATTTGTAACACAATGTTTACAATCTGATATTTGTACGTTTACTTTAGCAAAACACTGGGATACTGTTCAGCTTCTATCAGTCCAGTGTGATTGTTACACTTGTTCTTACATTCTCTGAAAGCAAAAGTACTAGTATGCAAACACACATACACACAAGCTTCAGCAGCTGGTGATTACAGCAACTCTCAAACAATGCAAGGCTAATGGTAATTGAAAGATCAAGCTCTACGCTGTTTTACTTGTCCTCATTATTCAAAGTTCTCCCACTCTGTCTCTTTTCTTCTTTTTACCCGTTTGATTGTTGCCATGAGGGCTAATAATCGGTTTCCTATTTACATGTGACACGCAGTGTTAATGTACAGCAACAGAAAATATATGCAGGGAGAACTTTGTGCAGCAGCTACTGGGTACTTTGCCAGCAACAACAGCAGGTGCCTGTTTGGGATCTGATCTCATTTCCTTCGTGCCACTTCCCCTCAGCTTGGCAAAGTCACTGCCCCTCCTTGACTGCTCACCGCTCACCCCATTGTGTGCACTTGTGTGTGTTTTTTGTGCGCAGGTGTCTGTCATGTGTGAACAGTGCCTTCCGCTGCCACTGGTGCAAATACCGCAACTTGTGTACCCATGACCCCTCCAGCTGTTCCTTCCAGGAGGGACGAGTCAACACCTCTGAGGTTGGTGGAGCACAAACAAACACACGCTAACACATACATTTTTCTTCTTTTGTTTTCTTCTGCGTGCATCTTGCTCGGTAAGGGTTAGGGTTAGGTGTTAGGCACTCAAGGAACATCTTCAGAAGATAGCAGCCGTAACTCTTCTTCTTTCCAAAATGAGATCACTCTTAACACGTCAATCATGTTGGCTAACAACTACAAAAGTTCATTGCATTCATGATTGATTCTCCAAAAAAGAACAAACAATTGATAATGTTGGATATGTGAACACACTGACTTATACTTACAGTCAGAATTATTCAGATTTCCAGATGTGGTGAACTATCAAACACACAGTTAATGTGTAGAAATAAATCACTACCAGGAAACATCCAGAAATTGTTCTGTGCTCAAGAGAAAGTTTACCAGTCAAGGGGATAACCTCATTTCCAATTTCATAGTTTACAAACAACCGGGGAAGAAAATGTATGTTTTTATTGGGATGGAATTTTGGAACAATGTCAATATAGACCTGAAACAATGTCCAAATATACACCAGTTTAAAATAAGATTTAAATGATTTTTTAGAGGTATATGGTCAAAGAGGAAGATTCATAATTGTTAAAATTGTAAGGGTTCATGTCTTTTTATTTTATCCAACTCTGTGATATATATTAAACTTTGCTTCTTAATATGGTAAAATAGGTTATTCTTGTTTCTTATGGTTATTTGTATTGTCTTCATATTTATACATATTTATATACTACACAAAGCCCCTCCCCCCTC
>JBAMHW010000015.1:4826763-4847580 GCA_037177495.1 Rhadinocentrus ornatus | reverse complement strand
ACCTGAAACACTGCTGGGATAGGCTCCAGCTCACCCCGCGACCCCTAATAGGAACAAGCGGAACAGATAATGACTGAATTTATATTTATGGTATAATCATATTTTCTCCCTGTATTTTCTTAAGAGGATTTATTTTTGCATATACGGTTTTATCATTACTGTTTGTATTTATGCTTAATTTAGTCATTGGACTGTCTTTCAGCCCAAATTTTCTTAATTATACATTAAAATTATTAAAAGATTGATGAATATGCAAGGTTAAAGTGAAAATATGCTAGAGGAAGAAATCATTTTAGGCTGACTCCAAGACAAACTCTAAAGTCAGCTCCCCTTTATTTAAACAATGAAGCACAAACGTAAACAGTTGTGTAAATAGGACAGAAAAAAATAAAGTTTTTTGAGAAAATCAGTCGGGTGAGAAAATGCAATGGGTTTTGATACAGAACTAAACACATCCATACATTAAAATTAGGATTAGGTATTTATATTCTTAAGAAGTATTAACACAAAAGAAAATTAATAGAATCTGAAAATTAAAGCAGAATCATCAAATAATTTTTTTCCTTCTGTAGCATGTATTGTAATATTCATTTACTTATATTGTAATTTCTTCATTTTGTATTTTGCATATGCTTGATGCTGTTTCCAGATTTCCATTAAATAAGTCACAGCATTTCTTATCTTTTTAGTATGTGTTTATTTTACTGTAAAGAAAAGTCCCCCATGGAAAATTTCTCTTTCTGTCATTGCCAAATATTTGTATAAATCATAGTAAGGTTTTATTAACCTATGCACCATCATTATACCTTCAATAAAACCTTTTTCCCTCATAATATATCCTTCAATTTATCATCCAAACATTTCACGCCACTCTATACCCCAAACTACCATTTATTTTCTTTTATTCTATCACAGTTTACGTCCATTCTGCCTCACTCATGGCGCCTTTTGTATCTTAGATGCTCCCATATTTCCTCCTCTTTCTACTTTCCACTCCTATTTTAAGCCCTGCCACAGTAGTCTAACAATAATATACTAAAACAGAGGAGTCAAGCCCCATTTAATGAGATATGAGACTAATTGTTAGTTTGTGCTTTTGCACTGTTTCCCTGGCATCGGGGACAGCGGAGGATGGGGGATGTTCTATTACAAGCCCTCCTCTGCTAATGAATTGGGACAAATTCAGTGTGTGCAGGTAGATAATGGAGTCTCGGTGAGGAAGGGGAAGCATGCTGTAGCAGCACATAGAAGTGGTGGGGGTATTGTGTGTGGTAGAGTGTGTTCAGAGGTGCACCTGTGCTCATGCTGTGTTCTAAGCCAGATAATTACTGAACAAGGCTGGTAGAACAAATTGCATAATATATTTTGTTGCTGTAGGTGGTGTCTTTGCTCATGCGCTTAAATTGAGTAATATTAGAGGTAATGTACCACTTAAAAGGGCATCAGGAGTTTAGTCTTTTTTTTTTCATCTATCCTCTTTACCTGTGCACCATCTCATGCACATTTGTCACATGTTTTGTTTTTTCTTACTGATTGCTGTAATGACAGTGTTATTCTCTACTTGCAGGCGGACTATGACAGAGATAGCATGCTACTCTGCCCCTTCTCTGTCTGGTATCGGCCCAGTTCAGATCAGTGTGAGTGTGGATCACGCCCAAATCAAGGAGAGTCTCACGTTCGAGTACATAGAAGACCCAACTGTCCAGCGCATTGAGCCAGACTGGAGCATTGCAAGGTAACGCTAAACACACTCCACAGTTATTTTCTTTAATTTAGTTATTTATATTTGTTTAATTAGTTAGTTATTTTCACACCTCCAATAACTGACCTTGAGATTATTGTCGCCTTCATCCAAGTCTTTAGAGCCAGTCAGTTCAGGTCAGGTGACAAGCAGAAAGAAGCTTATGTTTGTTTGTTTTTCTTTTTGTTTTTTTGTCAGTTGCAGAGAGTACAACAAAATTTGCCTCATGAGCATATTACATTACTCTCATGCACTAATTTATCTCTTGCAGTTGTTGAAATAAGCAGCCCTCTCACACAAAACAGCCTGCTTTATGCAATAGAGCAGCTATGTGCACTATCCATGGTACGAGTGCTCAGGATCTTACCGTGCGAATGCCAAGTCCTTCCCCACACACAAGTTTTTGCCTGGCCTCTGCCTGAGGTCATTTGTGCCCTCTTAGGTCTGTTCTTGAAAATTGTGCCAGCTCAAATCACCCTTACCTTTGACACATGGGGGTGGAGACAAACCACTGCATTTACCACCTACTAATTGGTCTATTTTCAGGACAATCAAACCCAAATAGAAGTCTGGCATGGGTAAGAGCAGTGCCACATGTGAAGCGAGCCAAGATGCTCCAATCTATAGCCAACAGACTGTCATGTGGTCCATGTTAGAGTCAAAACCTCCAAATGGTTCCCCTAGCTCTGTCAACAGCACTTTTTCTGCCACAATTTTCAATAAATATTAACCTATAATGTGTATTGACTGCTGTGTTGACTTTGCTTAATAATGTATTTATTTATATCATAGCATTTCCTTTTTGTGTGGGATGGAGACGCAGCATTGATCTGCTTTAGTTTAATTAGCAGGGAAGAGAGATTGCTAACCTAATGCTAAACAAAATACTGTCAACTAGTCTGTTACATACTCAATTTAAACATGACTGCATCAATTATAGCCCAAGTATAAAGTCAAGAAAAGCAAGAAGGATACCGTGGTGAATCAATGCTTATAATTTTAAAAAGCCCTTTTTATCTTTATAAAAGCATTTGCACCTGTGGACCACTGGTATAATCACGAAGCCATCTTCAGTCTACTCCCACCTCACCTTAGTCTCCACATCTTCAGCTAAGTACAGATGTCTCCGCTCCAAGGACTAATTCCTACTATCTGTCCTAACACCTGTACTGAACTGGGGAAAGTGGCATTCAATCCTGCTGCTCCCTGTGATTGGAATCAGATGAAAAATGAGCTATATGGGTAAGAGCTGGTCCTAGTAGATTTAGTTCTAATGACTTAGAGGAAAACACATCTGCTTGTAGATGATTTCACTGATTCAAACTGGTCCTGTTTAATCCCAAGTATAGATGTCCTGCAATAAACACTTTATCCCATTATGATTTTTTATTTCAGTATTTCGTCTCATAAAAAGTGTTTTATGGACGTGCCTCCCTTGGCAGGGAGTTTCAACGAAATCCGGACATCTGGCTGACACCTGAATATATGACTCATCGAATAATTGCTGCTAAGATCACCTCAAGACTCAAATGTTAATGCATATACTGACCGTAAATCACTCTATCTCCACAATTATTGATAGCCAGTTGAATATTAGATGAAGTTCTGTGTTATTAAATCTATCACTAATTCATTAAAATACCAATTAATGTATGTAGAAACATATATGATTATTTAATTACTTCATGGTCCTGTCATGCAGTGAATCATGAATTCCTTTTATCTCTCAACCTAGTCCATCAAACTCAGTGGGCGGTGCTAATGCTAAATTAAGATGATGGATGATTTTTTGTGAACTTTTTAGGGAGATGGTGAGAGACATTTTAGAGCTGGCAGATGACGTGGAAGCAGGACCTGCTAACACAGAGCATGTAGCGAGGAAATTGAGGATTTTATTGAAGTTGTTGGACTTATTTAGTTCTTTGAGTCTGGAGTTTATTTGCCTGGACTTGTGGCAAGGGTAACCGATCAGGCGTCAGTATCCGCCCACTGACTTTGGTGGACTAGGTTGACAGATAAAATAAATTCATGATGCACTGCAACACAGGACCATGAAATAATTATTTAAATAGTAAAATAATTATGTGTTTGTACATACATTAATTGGTATTTTAATAATTTAGTGATACATTTAATAACACATTAATGTATTTAATTGTCATTTTATTTAATTAATAACACATTTTAGTAACTATTTAATGACATATTTAATTATTTCATTGTGGTACTTTTACTCCCACATTAATAATTATTAATCAGTGATACTTTAAATATTAAATACTGTTGCTGTGCTTGCTACCACACTTTCTATATAAATGTCCTAAATTCCTTTCTGTGTCTAAACTGGTTTTAAAAGAAAAGATCAAATGTTTGTGTGCTGAAACTTTTTAGGTGCAAGGTAGGACAAAGATGTTAGTTTACACCACGGCCATTCAGTTCGGTCCTACAAGGACTGCAATCCAGCAGGTTTTCCATGTATCCCTGCTTCAACACACCTGACTCAAATTAATTAGTCATTGTGCAGAACTTGATTGGCTGTTTTATCCATTTAAATTGATGCAGGTGTGTTGAAGCAGGGAAACATGGAAAACCTGCTGGATTGCGGCCCTCGAAGGACCGAACTGAATAGTCCTGGTTGACACAGAGCAAAATCTAAGCACACCAAAAATTGTCTAAATTAAATCTCAGTATTTCCACGTCAAACCTTAATTAAAAATCTATACAGTTTTTTTAACAATAGCTGCTTATGCTTAGCTATGTACAGTCCTTAGGATATGGTTTGGTCCCTGAAGAAAATGAGCTTGGTTCAGCTAAAATCAAGATGTGTCCACTTGTCTGGTCTTTGTGCGCTCTCTAGAAGAAGGCTGCTTCTCTTGTCTAATGGCAGGAGCCAAACGAACCATGTGAAACCTCGTACATGAGGAACCTTTGTTTGAGAAGGAATTTTATGCAGAGTTATTGCTGCTGCAGAGTTGGGAGAGATCAGTGGTGGGAAGTCTAGGATGAGATAATGTGGTCCTCTGGAGTCTGGAGAAATTGAGAAGTTCGATCTTACCCCTTGGAGGGCCAGAGCAAAAATGGGCAATATGGAGGAAGTCATGTAAAGATTTCTTTCTGAAGTTGCGGGTGTGGGTACCTGGAAAGCCAGATGCTGCCTTCTCACAGTAAAAGTCCAGTTTAACCCACAAATGAATGATTTTGTGTTGTGATGTCCCCAACAAGTTATGGTCATGCATTCAGAAGCTTAGTTAGATAAACATATGCAAGCACAGCATAAACAGCTAAATTAGTTGTTTAAGAGTGAATATCACTCAGTTGTCATTGTGCAGGGAATTTATCGGGGCTTTTTCAGCTGTTTATGTAGTTTTGCATTAAAATCCTACTGAATTAATGTGTCCCCTGTATTTACAGTTGCAAGGTTTTACCACTTATTACTGCTGTTGGGTAGTATAATCTGCAGCAATGTGTGATATTCTGTTAGATTTAAAAGCAGTTGGACAGTGTAGGAATGTGGTGTGTTTATTAGAATCAGCAATAGGCTGAGTGGGCTTCATCTTCTGCAACATGCCAACGGCTTCCTCTGCAAGCGACCACCATTTAGCAACACCATGTAAATCTATTTGGTGACATAGAACCTCTAAATTAAGACCAATAATAATAGAGATAAGTCATAATTCATGGAAAATGGTGACAATAAAGCATTAACACTACGTGTAGACTTTCAGAGAAACAAAAAACATGAGCAAGTTATGTTTAGCGTTTGATATAATTCGTCTCTAAAACATGTTTATGATATAAAAAAATCCCATTTAGCTTTTTAATTTTATAAGAGAACTGTATTAACATGTAGTGAATTACGTCTGCTTGTTTTATTTTTTATTTCTTCAGTGGTCACACCCCTATGTTAGTGACTGGGACCAATCTGGATGTGGTTCAGGAGCCAAGGATCCGGGTGAAGTACGCTGGTCGAGAGTCTGTCAATGTAAGAACAACCAATCTATCTTCACCATGTTGCTGTATGTGCAGCAGAGGTTGATGAGTATCGCTACTGTTACTCCATGCATGGGGTAAACAGTAGCAGTTGTGACGCTCATTCACATGTGGATAAATATACAATAATTCAGTCCAAGTTGACTCATCAGATGTTGCTATGCAGGCAAGTCAATCTGTTTAGCTTTGGAAATGAGCGCCATCTTCTAAAATCCCTCAAGCTCTCTTTGCTTTTTTATGACCTCTGCTTCAACTCATTTTTATTTATTGAAGACTTTTAAGCCATCCATCCATTTTCCTCCACATATTCGGGTCAGGGTTGTGGACAAAGCGAAGCATCTTAGACCTCCGTCACTTCTTCCAGCTCTTGTTGGTGTTGAAGTCAGTTTAAAGACATAAGCTCTCCGGCATGTTGTCTTTGTGCCCTGGAGCATCCTTGCGGTTGCAAATGTCCTCACCGCTTCACCTGGAAGAAGTCCAGGGGGCATCCTAACAAGACTAATTCAACTTTTGATGTGAAAGAGCAGAAGCTCTGCGTTAAGGCCCTAAATGGCTGAACCTCTCCTCCTGTGTCTCTATAAACGAAGTTGGAAACAGGAAGCTCGGTGGAATATTGTTCTTTATTGTTCCTACATACAGCTTCTTACCATAGCTTAGGACATGGATGTGCTGTAAATTTAACAGTAACAGTAAGTTTACCACAAGAGATTAGAGTTGTAACAACGCAAGAATTTGAAACTTAATACCAAACATGGTTTTTGAGACTACTCATGTAAAAAAAAGGAACAACAAAAATAAGTGGGGTCTAAAAGGTATTTAGCAAGCAGGGCTTCAGATTAATTCTTTCCATTAAAGCTTGTTTGTGCTTAGTATTTAACACACGTACCTATACAGACAGAGCATTATGTAGTGAATATCACAGTCACAAACACGGCAAACTAAGCAGTACAACCAGAAATTGAGGTGTATTGCGCAGTGTTGCGCTTCTCCACATGATCCTCCACCATCAACATGTTTGCTATTGTCTGAATCAGACTCTAGTACTTCGAAGTGAACTTTGCCCTCTAGTGGATTTATCACCAAACAACCATGTCAATGTAAAGCACGCACGGGGAGTTTAAGGGATTGTATGAGGGAAAGGATGTTTGACATTTGAAATGGACGTAAATGGGCCCTAAAAAGCACTCGTGTTCCTATCTGAAATTGGCAGCATCACTTAAATACATTTTAATGCAACTCTTTTATATTTTTATCATCTTGACTGCATTACTGATAAATGAGTTGGTTATAAAAAGTCAAATTATAAAATTCCTGTTTAATATGAATGAATAAACGTCATAATGAAGTTATGAATCAAATTTAACTGGTTTTTCTCTTGAAATGCAGAAGTCAAGTAAGTATAACCCTTAATATTATCCTCTTTCTTTTAATGTAAACAGCAGCTTGTTATTTCTGTAGCTTAAACTGTCTGCTGGTAGGGATCCAAAGTACTCTATTAGATGGGTTCAGGTCTTATTGGCGGGTAGAACCATGTGTGTCAGTATAGCTGGCTTTAAATCTGTTACGATGCCGATGCCCTATGGGGTTCCACAAGGCTCAGTTTTGGGGCCCCTCCAGTTTTGGCTACATCTGCTTCCTTTAGGGTAGATCCTGAGCAAGCATGATGTATCTTTTAATTTGTATGTCGATGATAGCCAGCTTTATCTACTCCTAACAAAGAAAGGTGCCTTTTCTTTTACACCTCTTGTGTCATGCCCTGAGTTTCCTGAATTTTAATAGGAAAAAAAAGAGGCTATAGTGTTTGGGCCAAATGGCTCCAGTGGCCCTTCCCCAGTTGATCTGGGCCCCTTGTCTAGCTTTTTAAAAGCATCTGTCACTAATTTGGGTTTTAAACTGAGATCACCCTTTACCCTTCGTCCACCCGCTGAAACAAAATCATTTTTAACTGTTCCGCACTTTGAGACAGTAATTCATGCCTTCATCACTGCTGGATTACTGAGACAGTAAATAATGCCTTTATCACTGCTGGATTACTGTAACATACTTTATCTTGGAGTTAGCCACTGGCTGCCTGTGCATTTTAGAGTTTAAGATTCTTTTATTTGTTTTTAAATTCTTAAATGGTCTGGCCCCACTGTACTTCTCTGAGCTGCTTTCTTCCATATTCGCCAGCCCGGCGCCTCAGATCAGCTGATCAGTTCCTTTGGGAGGTACCAAGGTAGGCGGAAGCTCAGTGGGGATAGAGCCTTTGTGGTCGCTGTTCCTAAACTGTGGAACTCTTTGCCGCTACAGGTTAGAGACGCCCCATCACACGTTTTTATGAGCTGACCTTCGATCTAGCATGAGACTAGATCTTGTTTTTAGTGGGTTTTTTGTAGTTTTAATGCTATTGTTACTGTTTTTACTTTGCATTTTATTTTACCTTTAAATTTTTGCTTCTATGCTGTGTTTAGCACTTTGTTCAACATATGTAGTGTTAAAGTGCTCTATAAATAAAGTTGAGTTATACTAATATTTACTAATTATAACAAATATCCCTTTACTATGACTCCAAAAGTACTTAAATAGACCTTGTGGTTGCAGAGATAAACTAATTTCCAGTAGGCATAGGACTCAAAAGCAGTAATGTCACTTCCAATAAGCTGCACAAACAGGATGTCAATTTCAAGTCAGATTAACTTTACAACTCCTGCTTTTTTAAGGTCAGATGTACAGAAATTTGTTTCAGTTTCAACAGCAGACTGATTAGTTTATTCCTGCTTTTTAAATGCAGCAGACAGACTGGCTGCAGTTAATGAGTTTGTCTGGTTCTGCATTATGTATGCCTCATTCTGCTGTTGTACTTCTGGAGTGTCTTGTGTTTGAAGTTTGAGGTCAAGTTTGCAAAGTTTGCAAACTCTTTACCCCATAGATGGTTTCATGTTGAAAGACGTAGATCTCTGCCTGCAAATTCAACATTTCATCCTCATCATTAATTCAGAACCCAGGTCTAAATGCTCATTTGTTTCACAAATTCACAGCTCAAAAGGCCATGCAAGATTGCAGCAACAATGTTTACTGACCTGACTAAGGAACACGATAAACCACGTAATTTTTTATTCCCACTTGTGTGGGAGTGGGAGTGGGAATGATAACAGGCTGTCCAGTTTCACACTCACACACTCACAGATTCTCGCTTCCTTAAGAGGAGTGAGGAGTAGAAAAAAATACGTTGGGGCACAAGCATACAGTTTTTAAACTGCATTCACCTGAATGTGCAGTGATATGGGAGGACAACAGGCTGTGGGTTTGGACAGTCTTGGAGGAGAGTGTGATCAGGTCAAAGAGGCTCCTAATGGCTTTCATCGGAAGATTAACTGCAGTCAGAAGTCTTTGGTCAGCATAATCAAAGTCCTGGCTGCAGGAAATCGCTACAAATTACATTTGAGTCGCTGTCCTGGAGGTCCTTGTTTAATTAAGAATGAGATTTTCCTCTCTGTGGTTTAGGGTAAAGTGGGTCAGGCAGGAAAATGGAGCAAAGGACATAGATTAAGGAGGACAGTAAATGATATCAGGAGTAAATGGTGATGTGTCCTGTAAAGCATTTCTGGTTGCTAACTGTTCTCCAGTATGGTTAATCTCAGACAGCTTGACAAATTCCCGTTATACACACAGTCAAATGCTGCATTGACCTTTAAGGCCTGATCCCATCTCATAGCGATATTCTTTTCCTGTCCCCTTGCCCCCAAAACTCACTTACTGAAAGCAGCCATTGAAATGCCCCTCTTTGTAAAGGACATCCTTTAAAAAGCAGATAAAACTAAGGTAGCAGCCAACATTACAAAAATGAAATGCACAAATGGGTTAAATCCTGCAAAGTTAAAAACAGTCACACTGACCCTTAAAATCAATTTAAACTCCCCAGAGAGATCAGTTTTTTAATTTCAAATCAGCAAGTTATTCTAAGTGGAAAAAGCAGCATATTTAAAAGCTGTTTTCTTACATTTCATAGAAATGTAATGAAATATAAGAAAACAAATACATCCGTGGTACATGTGATAAACCGCAAACAAATATTGTTGTTGTTAGCTACATGCTAGTTAGCATTCTAACAATATTGACTGTTGTTTCTGTTATTATGCAAGTCAGGCACGTCAATGGGATTGCAGTTACTTGTGATGAAATGTTTGCAAATTTCTCAATAAACTGACATGATCTTCCAAGAATGAATTGGGATACAACTAGCTTGATTCATTCAGGGATGGAGGGGTGCAAAATGAAGGGATCAAGGCTGAATAGTTTCGACAAGAGGTGAAATGGGATTGTGCTTAAATCTTGTTCTCCATTTATACAATTTCAGAACAGGTTAGTGTACATACAAGCATTCCTACGCATTTATCCCAACATCCTCTCTGCATGTTCAGCATCCTGGCATTAACACTGCAGAAATAAGTGCCGGTCCTTATCAAGTGTTTCTTAAATGGTAAGTCATGCAGAGGTTTTGATGCTGTAGTGTTCCTTCGTGTTAGAGCACATTTTCCTTGAAAGGCTTTAGTGAAATTTGGAAGTGCATGAGTAATTACAAGTAAAAACCAAAGCTGTGGGATTGGAGGTGGGGGTCTGTTTCCAAAGCTTTGAATGAGAGCTGCTGGTCTCTGCCCTGCCTTGTCTCATCAAACTCCATACCTCCCAAGAGAAGCCTAAGTCAGTACTGTGACGCCCCCACGGCCACAGGGAATGAATTTCTATTAAGTGCTAAGGTGACTATTACCAATTCTGTATACCCACCCCACACCACCCCCAACCCCCCGCCCTTGCCCACGCCCACTGGAGAAAGGCAAACAACAGAGCAGCCTATAGTAATAAGAGCTGCTGTCTGTCAGGCTGCCTTCAAATGATCACCTGTCTCGCAGCAAATTGCTTCTGTTTTCTCCCTCTCTTGTGTCACCTACACAGATTCACAAAGAAACCAGGAGATGGGGAAAAAAAGGCAATTTTCTTTGTAAAATGCTCTGTATCTGTCAGCAGATTCACAATTGAAACATTTATCATGATCTTGATTAAGGCTTAAAGGGTTATTTTCCTGCTCTGCAATATTTTCCTATCCCAGAAGGATTTCATTTAATACATTTGCCACACTTAAGATGTCTGTATTGGGTGTCAGCATATCGAGTGCACTTACAGCTTCTGCTGATGATAGAAACTCCACAGCATGGGTGGAGTTACACCAATCAGACTGTCTGATCATGGCAAAGGGTGCCGATCAATGTCAAAAATAATGGGTGCTCAGAGCTTACAGTTGGCTTTATGTGTGTCTTCTAATACCAGATATCTGGAGATCTAGAGCTGTTTTCTCTGTCATATTTGTCTGATATGTAAAAAAAAAAAAAAAAGACAAACCACTTGTCAACACATGCACCAAACACATTTTAAACCAAAAATAAACCATTGGCTCTGGTCATAAAGCTCAGACACCTTACAGAGGCTGGATAGATGGATCATTGCTGAAGTTGGATTTAATGCCAGCATTAGACATTTCTCAGAAAAGCAGCAAGCAGAGAAATACACATCGTGTTGGAGTAACCAATAGAAACGTCAGCGCTAGTGATTAGATATAAAATGTTGGCCTCCTGATGACCTTTGAACCCCTCGCATTCTTCTAAAGCACTACTCCACAGCAAGCGCTTTCCTTGAGTCTCTCTCACCACTACCCTGGCCAGAGACCTTTGAATGATTGAGTGGGCTGTAACCACACAGTAGATCACGGTAATGTATTCAGCCACAGGGGCTGGAGTAGTACTGCCTTAAAACAGCCTGGCTCCAAAACTGGAGAAATAAGACAGATGAGGCCATGGTTCCAATTATTTTCCTGTCCTGTTGACCTCAATTCACTTTATAATACTGTACAATGCATGGCTTCTCACACTACACCACCTAAAGGAATAGATAGATTATTGTAAACTGTGTGAAGTGTAATGTGCTATAATTGCTGTTTTGTAGGAGATGAAGTGGTAGAATGGTATTTAGAAATTCAGCAATCCTGATAAATCGTAAAGTAGTGTAAACAAATTACAATTCTACATTAATTAAAACATGCTTAAACATACTTTAAAGCATTGCTGTGTTCTGAAATACTGTCATTTACTGCCCCATCCAGACAGCAACCCCCAAAACTCCTATTTTTTTTCATGAAATCCCAATATGCCCTATCCGCCCATTACTGTTCTCTCACTCATTTGCTCGCTGCCACACATCCTGAAAAACATCCGACATGATGATAGCAGCAGTTTTCTATCCTGACAGGATTTGGTGAAGGAGAGGATTGGAGAAAAACAAGAGAGAATGTAAGGACAGAAAAAACAAAAAAGTATCCATCCCCGGCAAAGCAGATGGTAGTCAGAGCTTTAGTTGACTTGCAAATGTCCTGCTGTTCCAATGTGACAGTCACGAGGATGCTGCCGGAGCATCTGGGCTTGTCTACAGAACATGTCACTATGCCAACCGTTAGAAAAAACCCCCACACCGAGTTCACCCTGTTATCCATTAAACCTTCAATGTCTCTATACTCGTCCAAAGAGTACACTGTGATTCTCTTATTTGTCCTGTTTGAGTGTCCTGCACCATGAAATGCAAACACCATATGGACCAAAAGACACAAACATCAACCTAGATGATAGCAGCATGCAGTTGCACAATTAATCTATGTAAGTGGAACATTTGGTAAAATGAGATGATTCTAACGCTGCATTTCTATTATTCTTTATAAAAAACAAAACAAAGCCTTCATCTGTGTTTAACAACACACATTGTTCTACCAGTTATCACAAGGCACTTATTTGTGGCTCTGGAACAATGCTGTTCAGATTGTATTAATTACTTCTGGTCCAGCGCAAACTGGCATCCATGCATGGCGAGGCTTGTGTAAAACTTTCATTAACGCTCGTCTCTTCCTATAACTTATCAGTGGTTGATGTGATTTCACAGAACCTAAACTTGGTGAAAGCATGTCAGGAGTGCTATCTGGGTGTGCTATCTATTTTTAAAAAGGGGCTTATCTTTTCGCTCTCGTCATGCGCTGCTGCAGCTGCTTTAGCTTGTAGAATCGAGGAAGTCAAGGAGAAAAAAAAGATGTCAAGACCAGGGAAAGTTTTCTTAGTATTTAGAGCTTGCAGTGCAGCTACAGACTACCAGAGCTGCTGTTGAGATGGTTTTTATACTGGGTTCCTGTAGGCTTGTCTCATACAGGTGAGGTGTGGTTAAATGATTTAGGTTCCTTTATTTTACAGTAATAAATAAGAAAACATTTAACATTTCATCTTTCATTTCAAGAAGTTGAAGCAGGCAATTTTTGTGCTGTCTGACTTTAAATAGGCCAAATTATTAATTGAGATTAACAACAGACTAATCAATGAATAATATATTCATTAGTTGCATCTAAAGTGCAGCACATATCAGCTTTCTATTCAGAGAGAACTTAGAAAGATCAGAGTTTATACCCACAAGAAAGTAAGTAAACATCCCCACCCCCCGTGCAATCTTGCAATCCTCGCCTTACACCATGCTGGCAAAATCCAATCGGTGTACCCTACACAGATGAGTTTGCATCGATCTCCCTGGCTTTCACTGCAACAGCAGACAACAGGTAGTTGCTAGCATTCAGCACCTTTGATGATATTTACCTCTAATTAAGTTTCTTCCCCAGAGAGAGAGCTGGGAGGGAGTGAAAGGAGATAAAACCTCTCTGTGCAGAGTGCTGTGCAGCAATCAATCCTCTCTCTCCACTTCCCTCTAGAGCTGAGCCAGGGAGGACGGATGGAAGACGGGTCTCTCATCCTGGCAAACTGGAATGAAGTAATAAAAGAGCTATAGCTCAACTTTTACCTGAGGAAACAGAGGAGCAATGCCTCTATCCTTTCTGGTTATTGTCCTCGAGTGCTTTACAGCGTGTCGATAGCAGTGATTTATTTCCAACTTTATAGAGGTTTCCTAAACAATGGAGATGGATTTAATGACAGAAAATAAATCTGGTTCTCTGAAAAGAAAGGTGATTTTATATGTCAATTATTCGGCTAGCAAGTTCCTTGTAGAGAAATCAGTGTACCTCATTTAAAATTACAACAGGATCAGGTCACATTTGGTGTTTTTATCCCTAAACCAGAGAAAAAGACAAAGAAAAGGTTCATCCCAATGATTAAAGGCTGTTTCCATACAAAACTATTTACTCCAACATTTTCCTTCTGTGTTTTTCTTCTTTTATTCTTCCCAGGTGTGCAAAGTGTTGAACACCACCAGCATGAACTGCTTTGCTCCCTCTCTGATGGCAGAGTACCTTCCAGGTTTGGACACGGTGAAACATGCAGACGAATTTGGCTTCATCTTCAACAATGTCCAGGCGCTGCTCGTCTACAACAATACCAACCTCCTCTACTACCCAAACCCGTACTTTGAACCCCTCAGCACCACAGGTGTCCTGGAGCAAAAACCAGGCTCACCAATCATTCTCAAGGTACTATATACTTTTCATCTTCTTCTTACTTACGTAGTGTTGTTAATTTAGCTCATTTTCGTAACATTACTCGGGTAAAAGAAGCCAAGATGTCTCATGGTAGAAGTTGAATCCACAGTGGGATATATTTCAGAATTTTCTCCTGATCTCCTGCTGCTCTGTGAAATATCTTACCATGTCTGATCTCAGTACGGAATCATATTTCAAGGCAGCTGTGCCCAAACCGGTGGATCTAATTTAGCTGACATATTGTGCATTTGCAAAAATGCCCGATTTTCACTGAGCTGTGTGTTTTTATGTCTGAGTTTATCCCTTAATTTCACACCTCTCCATCCATCACTATATGCCCACAGGGCAGAAACCTGATTCCCCCAGTGTCGGGAGGGGTGAAGCTTAACTACACGGTACTGATAGGAGAAACTCCCTGCTCTGTCACTGTGTCTGAAAGCCAGCTGCTGTGCGAGCCCCCCAACCTCACCGGGCAATACAAAGTCGTGGTGAGTACTTTTCTGTTTTAGTTTCTTTGTCCCTTTTTCCATCCATCCCTTACTTGTTATTTCTTCCTCACAGATTTTGGCTTCAAACTGAATTTTTATTCTTATCAACTGAGGCAAAGGGGTCAAAGAAAGAGCAGTGGGAGTGTGCTCTAGCCATCAAAAGGTTCTTAAAGAATGAATCTATGATCTATGGCAATTATTTTTAGTTGCCTCCTTGTTTATTGAGTGCAAGCCTCACTGTTTCCCTCTCATCTTCAGCACACAGGGGGGCAAGAAAGGAGAACATATTTGCTTTTGGTTGAAGCTGGAATTAAATACACAAGCCTTGGTTCTAGCTTTGCGATGTGCACTGCAAAAGTCATGTGCTGTGCAGTAGATATTAAACCCACTGATCAAATTTTCAAAGAAGGAATCTGTGTGTTTCCTTGCTGAGAATAAACTTCTGTTATGTGTGTTTGCATCTCTTGGCAGGTTCAAGTAGGTGGCCTCCACGTGTCTCCAGGAGCGGTTCACATTATGTCTGACAGCCTGCTGACCCTTCCAGCTATTGTTAGCATCGCAGCAGGTGGAGGTCTCCTCCTCATCATCGTCATCCTCGTCCTCATCGCCTACAAGAGAAAGTCGCGTGAAAATGATCTCACCCTTAAGCGCTTGCAGATGCAAATGGACAACCTGGAGTCACGAGTTGCCCTGGAGTGCAAAGAAGGTTAGCATCAGAGTTACACTGTCTGAATACAGACTAAGTGAAGCAGCGTTCAGCAGCATGATTGTAAGGTGGAGATGGTTTTTCTGGCTGTCTTTGCTTAGAATATCCACTAACAGGCTGCAATTTTAGAAGCTCCTCTGTAATACCAGCAGCTGAATGGATGATGGGGAGGCCATTGCTACTGAACAGACTGTAATCACATAACAAGCATAAAAGTGTATTTGTGGAAATAATACAGTAGCTAACTCACTGCTGGTTCAGGTTTGTTTGATAATGCAGTGAAATTTCCTCTAAATTGTGGAGTCATCTTGGTTATTTATTCCAACAGATCCAGTGATTTAGCCTTACATGTCACCCTTCTCATATGCAGTTTAAGTCACTTTTTTTGCGATTGTTTACTGGGTGCATTCTGTGACACAAAATAATGTACAAGTATGTCGTTTTTTGGTAGATTAACCCCAACCTTGTCCCAGGTAGAGAAATTTTTCATACCGTTCACATCTTAAAGAAGCTGTACTGAACTTTAGCAGATTTTGTCAGTACAGCACCCCCTAACGACGGCTAACTAACCTTTCACCTTGCATCCTACCTCTACTCTGAGATCTCTCCAGTCTTTAAAAGTCAGTTAGATGTTAAGTCTTTTCTTACCGCTTGCCTCTGTCCCTTTCTCTCTCTCTTTTCAGCCCTTCCTCCAATAACGTCGCTCTAGCATTTCATTGCTGAATTATCGGTTCACTTTCAAAATGGGCATTGTGTTGATTTCCATTTGCTAGCTTGTGATACGATACATAAAGCGAAACTTAGCCGTAAAGTAGGTTTTGCCTTTGCACAGGCAGACCAAAATTAGCAACCCCAACCTGACCTCCAATTATCCCTTTTAAATGTAGAAACATGAATGAATGATTGAATGAAGATAGTTTTTTTGGGGGGGCAGAACATAACAGATAAAAGATTAAAAAAAAAGATCAACCAAAAGAGTGCAGCCTAAAGCAAACACTTATATATCACCTATCCCTTACAAACAGAAGGAAATCAACACATAAGGAAAAATGTAATCAGATATATGTTTTACAAGAAAAATAAACCACTTAAACCAAAGTTAGTTATAGGACCTCTCAGGGTGTCTCATGCATCCTCATGAAGAACATATAAGTATTATACATCACTTCCAAAGAATCACACGTTTCAATATTTTCAGAACAATTATTCCTAAGTTTCACACCCGAAACAGATACACGGTGACATTTAATCACCTCTTAGAGCATATTTGTTTTCTCTCATTCTGAACAACTTCTGAATATAGGAAGGTGACTGTTTCTTCTTAGCATTACATTATTTGTATTAATCTATCATCTAATTCAATCAATTTGAATATGAGTTATTGAACAAATAAAGCATTACTTGTTTCACCATAGTTTATCATTTAATATTCAAAAGATTTTTTTTTGTAGTACAAAGATTGATTTTGGGTTAGTTTTATAAGTTTTTCCCTAAATCTTAGCATTGTATGTCATACATGACATAAACAATGATTTCTAACATGAAAGGTATTAAGTTTTACATAGCAATGCAATAGATTTAGACATTTTATTTTTGACATAGTTTCTGACTTTTCCTGTTTTGTTTATCACCCCTAAGAATTTAGGAGTCACTCAACATCATTAACTTCAACTTTAGAGACTGTGCCTCCAAAGCAGATGTTGTACTGATGAAGATCAATTCCTTGTGTGTATTTTAAACCCTTTCCTTCAAGTTCTGATACAAACTCTTCAGGCAATGATGAGAAGTTTGTTGGAAAATCTGTTCATTCCTCTGACCTGACACTGAACTACTCAGCACTGTACATGATTACACCAGTTCATGTACAGTGCTGATTTGACCCTTGTGCCATCATCAGTGTTTTTGTTTGCCAGACACGGAGATAAGAAAAGTCTGATTTATGTTTGACACTATACATAGGATGTCATAAGCCAGAAAGGACCTTATCACTTATCCCCCCAGCCGTCCCCGATCAGCTCTCACAGTGCTATTAAGCAGTGAGAAAAAAGAAGAAAACATCCACTTGCAGTAAAGAATTGTCAAATGACAGCCAGGCAAACAGAGTAGGCAAACAGAGAGAATCACACAGGCAGCCTTGGGGAAAAAAGAAGATTAATGTTTTAACCATTAGCAGTGGGCAGGAGAGTCCTGCCTCGCAGGGTGGATTTAGATAGGTGTCTGGGTTGTTCTGCAAGTTCCCATGAGTCACAGGGGGCTGTAAGGCCAGGAGCTGAGGCCTGAGACTGGTTGATGTGGTTTTGAGGAGGGTGTTAGAGGACCGCTGCTGCTCCTGTGATAGGCTGTAGGCAGGGAGCCTCCCGAAGCAGAGCAACAGAGCCGTGGGCCTGAACGAGAATCAGCCAGGATGGAGCCAATTAACTAGTGCTCACCTGCAGCCTCACACTGAGATGACACACTCTTTGGGGCCTTTGCTGCAGCCAATTTACTGTCTGGGAGATAAAAATGTCTAAGGAAAGAAGGTGTATGTGTGAAATAGACCTGTACTGTTTTTTTATTTATTTTTTATTTTTTTTAAGAGTGAGCTGTGAAATACTAAGCTCCTCTGACACATAGATGATTTTGAGCTTTCTGTCATCATCCTGTCCGCAATATACACCGCGAAGATAAGAGGGATTCACTTATTTGGCCCTCAGGGATTAAAGAGCAGTTTTATTTGTGTGATGAACTTTTCAAACTTTTCCTCAAATGATTTCTCTTTCCTCTCTTCCTCCTACACCAGCCTTTGCAGAGCTGCAGACAGACATAAATGAGCTTACCAGTGACCTCGACAGAGCTGGTATCCCCTATCTGGACTACAAAACATATGCCATGAGAGTCCTCTTCCCCGGCATTGAGGATCACCCCGTCCTCAGAGAACTGGAGGTAAATGAAAACAGAGGGGGAGAAATTAGGAAGAAAATTATTGAGACACATGAGCAGAGAATGCATTAGGAAATGGCAAAGTAGAGTCAAACTAAAGTCATAAAAAGAGACAGAGAGAGGCTGAAGAGTGTGTCCTCCCTCACCGTCTCCCCGTGTAGGGCAACCTCCATAAGCAGGAAATTGCTCTGGGGAGGAAAGGATACCAGTGTGCCAGTTATCCTTTCAACATGGTGGTCTCACACACATACACAGTCACTCATGCTGGGCAGCAGACACACACACATCACATATAATATATATATATATATATATATACACACACACATGCCTCACATGCGAGCTCCCTCATGAAAAACAGGGTCTCAGCACTTTGCTATTTCATCCACCAGTGGCTGCTGTACGAGGGGTAATGAACTGAGTAATTCCCACTCCTCAAGCAGGAGTGTGGGTTCTTCCTTCGAGAGGGAAAAACTGGCTGTTTAAGACTTTTTACTCATCTCCATGAGGCCACAGTAGTTCTGGCAAAGAGTTTATTTGTGTGGGATGTAGAGTGTCCAGTAGATGATACTTTCAGGGATACAGGTAATAAACAGATTATGTGCAGCAGTTTGAACTGGGATGGGACTAGGGATGCAAATTTGGTATCAATGTTTGTAAGTAAAATGTGCTTTGTTAGCAAGCAAAGACTGTGATTAAAGGTAAACGTCAGGTTTCTTGAATTATAAATTAAGTAATTATAAACCATGAAACTACACTTCAATGAGTGGATTGATAAAATCTAAAGTAATACACATAAAATAAGCCTTCTTCCACAGTAAAAAACCTGTAGCTGTATTTAATAGTTTACCCCAGTAATTCACAGCAGACATACAACATTTAAAAAAAATAAAATGGAGTGAACTGAAAAAAGTGAGGCAAAGCTGTTTTTGTGCAAACTCAACTAACTCTATATTCCATCAATTCAGTTTCTCTACCCACGTATTTCAGTGCAGGGTCATGGGGGGCTGTAACCTGTCCCAACACCTACTATCCCAGAGGCAGGGTACATCATAGACAGAGACAAAATCATTCATGAACACATACGCAACATGCAAACTCTACACAGAAAGGCTGAGGCTCAAACCAGGAATCAGCAAGCACAGAAAATAAATGGGTGGAATACAGACCTCCCAACTAAATAATGAAAAGAAAAGAAAATAAATAAGCAACTAGCTGCAAAGCATTTATGAGTAAAAAGAAAAATATCTCAGTTGCATCAACCTATATTAAGTGTGCAACTGTAAAGATCTACTCGTGCACTTAAACTGTGAACATAAAGGTTTTCAGAAATATTCATGACATGAGTTGTTTCAGCTTGAACACATGAGCAGACCTGAAAGCTATCCTAACTTAGTTCAATTTAATATTCTACTAGAATATTTAAAGTTTAGTTTCACACAACACCAGAATCCCTCATTTGAGGTTGTTCAAGAAAGCTTTGCAGCTGGTTGCTTTACCTTTTTTAAGTTTTTTTATAGTGCACAAAAGGGCCACATAAGCAAGCTAGTACTTAAAGATTCTTTACTTCTTACATAGGTTGTGTTCAGAGACGCTGATAACAACAGCATTGTTTGACTGGCATACTTGCCTGAAGGACCCATGTTATTTTGCTGGATTTGTTACTTGACTAATCTTTCCTGAAAAGCATGAATGTTAACCTAAGAGTGAAATGACTAACTTATAGCAAGCTGCTTTGTAACAGACTCCTGGTTAATAATAGATTATGATCTTCTCTGTGACCCATGATGAGTGGGAGTTTCTGCGACAAGGATTATGATGTGTGAGGAAAAACTCTTTAGTTTGAGCCAGACAAGGTCACGCTGAAGTTAGAGTGACAGCAGTTTAAAAACAGTTCAGCTCATTATTATTCAAAGCATCCCTGGGTAAATTAGTGCTGGGTACTCATTTGAGTATGCCTGTTGTTCTTCCTCCATCTCCTGTTCAGATGCCGGGTCATGGCCAACAGAATGTGGAGAAAGCCTTGAAGCTGTTTGGTCAGCTCATCAACAACAAAGTTTTCCTGCTCACCTTCATCCGAACGCTAGAAATGCAGCGATCTTTCTCCATGAGGGACCGTGGAAACGTGGCTTCACTTATCATGACTGCCCTGCAGGGACGACTGGAGTACGCCACTGATGTCCTCAAACATCTGCTGTCAGACCTGATTGACCGCAACCTGGAGAGTAAAAACCACCCCAAACTGCTGCTGCGCAGGTAAAACGACGGTTATCTTTATTAATCTTTTTTTTTTGTTGTTGTTTTTAAGGAGCAGCAAATTATTTGTAGCTATTCTGAACAAACAAAAAACATTTGCTGTCATGAGCAAGTTAAAGTGAAACGCAAACACATGTGACATCAGCATAAGAGAGCTTTAACGAAACAGGTGGTTAGACAATGATCTGACGAAGACTAACAGAAATCTACATATACATATATC
>JBAMHW010000015.1:4800184-4820848 GCA_037177495.1 Rhadinocentrus ornatus | reverse complement strand
TGTTGGAAACATTCCTCAGAGGTTTTGCTCCATATTGACATGACAGCATCACACAGTTGCTGCAGGTTTGTCAGCTGAACATCCATGATGAGAATCTCCCGTTCCACCTGTGGAGGCCATTGGAGGCCAGCGAACTCATGTTCTAGAAAACAGTTGGAGATGATCTGAGGTTTGTGACATGGTGCATTATCCTGCTGGAAGTAGCCATCAGAAGATGCTACACTGTGGTCATAGAGGGTTGGACATGGTCATTAACAATTCTCAGGCAGGCTGTGGTATTTAAACCATGTGGCATTGGTATTAAGGCCATTTAAACCCCCCATGACTGCTTAGTGTAGTCAGGTGGTGAAGTATGTACACCTAAACAGTCTTTTGATTTTAAGATTTTAATCTTAAGATATTTTTAAAATAATCTTGAATTTATCAGGTTTTAAAATGAAGTAAATACACCTCAAGTGAACAACAAACAGTGTTTTTAATGCAGGATGAAATGAGTGTATTTATGTATTCTGGATCAGAGGGCAACACTTTTTTCCTGTCCTAGCTTTTCGACATATAAAACTAATCTCTATGCCTTCATTCTGCTGAAACATCACACTTCACATGGGTTATTACTGAGCTCTGCATCCTTTCTGTGAGCTGCCAATTGACTGGTCAGCAGATCGGTTTGCCTCCAGGTGTGGGAACTATCATTGCAGCTCGGCCACACATCATTTGAAACAAAATACAATATAACCCCTGTTCCACAGTCCTCCAGCTGGACGAAAATTTCATGTTTGCAGAAGCCTTACTCTATCCTAGTTTAATGAGAGCCAAAAAATGACTGACACTTCTCCTCTTCTCAGTGACCAAATTGTTAGCTGTTGTTACATCCTCGCCTCAGACAATCCTTCCAGTGCCCCTTGCTTCAGTTCTAAACTCATGTTTGCAACCCTGCAGCACAACTTAACGCAATTATCTCCAATAATAGTCATAATCTCACTTCAGGTCCATGCAGAGTCTGAATAGGTATAATCACCCCAAGGATCATAAAGTAGACGGAAGCCTTCCAGCCTGCCTGTAATACCTGGTTTCTTCAATTCCGGCTAATCCACAGTTCAGCACCGAGGCCCCTCCATCATATCCACCAGAGTAATCACAGTAATTTACCGCTGCATTGAGAGGGTCATTTTTTTCCAACGCTTTGCCATTTAAATTGGTCACGCTTGTATGCAGAGCTGCTTGGCAGTGATCATTTGCAACCAGGTGACAATCACAAGCTGTCACACACTTGCAAACAGCTCTGCAGTCAGAGGAAGTGGGGGCACTTCACCATAGCATGTTAGCTCACAATTAATGTGTGTAGCAGCTACATTAGCGCTACCAGGAATGTGTAAACCAATATTGAGGAGTAGAACAGAAAAGATGAGGTGAGAATTTGCTGTTATTCATCTCAAGTAGCAGACCTAACCCTTTCATCTAAGCTTCATGCTCGTTAACTATTCCCAGTTTAGCTCTTATGCTTCCATGATGGTTTTAAGAAGGTAGATAAGAACAAAAATTGTTATGAAAAATAAGTTATATGCACTCCTCATGTGGGATCTGGGATAAAAATGGTAAGAGGTCATTGCACAATGTTTTTTTTTTTTTTCATGCCCAATCAAGCCCAGCAACAAGCTGCACCTCCATCTGTGATTGACTAGGAAGGGGCAGAGGGGAAGGGAGGAAATGAAAAGAGAAGAGATCGTTTTGGCCGTGTTCAGGCGTTACCTGGCTGTGACAGCGCTCGTCTCTCTCAACAGCTGAGGCTTGTCACAGCTGCTGATGTCCCGCTGCGTTGAACCACACATGAATAATCAACTACGCACATACACACGCACGCGTGCAATCGCTCGCACCCACAGCCATGTCTCTGCTCATTTACTGTGACCACAGCGTTGCAGGCAGCACACAGGCTAAAACCACCGGCTGGATGCAGCCAGCCAAGATGTCAAGATAATCTCCCTGAAGTTTTGTTTTTTTTCTTCATGAATTATGGAGTGTCATCTCAAAATTTTGGTTTATCGAGAGAGGATAACGCTGCATTTTGTTTCTCCTGTTTATTGTTTTTGTCATTATAGGACAGAGTCTGTTGCAGAGAAGATGCTTACAAACTGGTTTGCCTTCCTCCTTCACAAATTCCTCAAGGTTAGTGCACCAAGCAACACATGCATGAATTCCTCTTTCTATATCTCATTATTAAAGTTTCCAAATTAAAAAAAAAGTGTGAGTGTACAGTAGGTGTTAAAGTCTGCTTGTTTTGCTTGTAGTTTTAATGTTGTGGTGTTCTCTCATGTGTGAATCTGTGGCTTTGTCTGCCTGTGCACGCGCATGCGTGTGTGTTATGTTCACAGGAGTGTGCCGGGGAGCCTCTGTTCATGCTGTACTGCGCCATCAAGCAGCAGATGGAAAAGGGGCCCATCGACGCCATCACTGGAGAGGCCCGTTACTCCCTGAGTGAAGATAAGCTCATCCGCCAGCAGATCGAGTACAAAACCCTGGTACGTCACACTCCAGCAGCCACACCAGAAGTTTGCACAAAGGCTCAGAGACATACGCAAACGTTGCCAAGATGAGATGCACACACTTACGCAAAAGCTTTTTTTAAACGGTGAAAAAGAAAAATAACAAAATGCATCCCCTATTTTTGTGGGAATAAAAATGATCCCACAGGATCCCATGTTGGTTCAACATCAGAGTGGGTGCATGTGGAGACTAAAACACAACAAACACACCCCTCTCCCCTTACACATGCACATACATGGGGAAAAAAAAGCTCTTGCACAAGCAGCATGTGACTTGACAATGCTCTGATAGCTCTGACTGGGAATTTGGCTCATTACGTGCTAATACCCCAGCAGAGCTGGAAATTGGTGTCCCGCCGAAAGTGTGAAATTAGATTTTGGGTTGCCAGTAAGAGCGGAAATGGTTTCCCAAAGCTCCTGCTATGCTCCAAGGAGAATCTAATGAGAGCAAAGCCTCATGCTCATCCCAAGTCCGGTCAATACCAGGATACCTTGAGCCTCTATCCTTTTGTAATGTGTTTTCTTTTTCCTCATCTTTACATTCCAGATCCTAAACTGTGTGAACCCCGACAATGAAAACAGTCCAGAGATTCCAGTCAAGGTGCTAAACTGTGACACAATCACCCAAGTGAAGGAGAAGATACTTGACGCCGTTTACAAGAACATGCCCTATTCTCAGCGGCCACGTGCTGTCGACATGGACCTCGGTACATTACACAAATACACAAAACCAGAGTAAATACACAATCCAGGCACTTGCAAATGCAACTGGCAGGTGTAAAGTCCTCCACACTGATAGCTTCATGTATCAGGGAGAGAACACCACGCCATGTGTACAGATTATCAGTGCATTAGCCTGATAAAAACTGTGCTGCAGCCAAACAGCCTCAGCGTGCTGCTGCCAGACCTTCTATAGAACTGACTGACAGTGTGTGGTGCATCTCTCTGTCTGGCTGCTTTCACTGCCTGGTGGTGCCAATAAGACGCAGTAGATTCAGACGGAGAAGCAGGTTTGGTTTTTTGTTGGTGTGCTTTTTGCTTCTGTGACGCTGCTGACCCAGGTAAGACTGACAGACTGGTTCACCAGCCTCACACCAGGCTCCACTCCCACATAGTCTGCCACTTCCATTCTCGCCCATCCTTACCTCGCCTGCCATCGCTCTGTCCCTCTTATTTTCTCTCACTTCACATAGATGGGGAGAACAAAAGCCCTTCTCTGCTTGCTGCAAATCAGCGCCCAAACAGTCTCTCCACAACCTTTCCCTCTCTTGAAAATAATTGCATGTGTGAGACTGTTTGTATGTGAGCTTCACATACAGTCTTCACCAGTCTTTTTTCTATTGTAGATTGGAATGTAGGTTAGAGGATTTCAAAAGATGTTGTGCCAGCCAGACATGTCATGTGGTCATCTGGCAGAGGCAAGTAATAAAACCCAGTCAACAAGGGGAAAATCAATGATCACTCCCAGCACAAGGCCTACAATGGTTATCTGCTTCCCTGTCCGTATCATTATTATTATTTCATTACTGCATCAGCCAATACCCTTTACCAGCTCTGCTTCCTGTTTCTACCTGTTACCCATGCTTCCTATTACTTTCCCTTTGAAAGGAGGTCATTTTCTTATCGTTTGCTTTTTCATCCTGTCTTTTCTGCCCTGCTTTTGTCTTCGTCAAGACTGTGATGAGCCAACTACGGCATTTGTGACACATGTACCAATTAAAATGAGCAGCATGCCTGCGTATACATCTTACAATTTCTCATGTGGAATCTTAAATTAAGATGTGTATCAATCCCTGTCTGAGCACACAGACCAAAGAATACTGGCTGCACAAAGATCTCTCTCTTACCGTTGCTCAGTTTAATTAGCTCTGTTCTTGAAGTGGTTCTGTTCAGGGTTGTTGGAACCTTGGAGCCATTCAGCCTGTGTTTCTACTAGTTTTAGTAGCAGTATAAATAAGCAAGTGCACAATCAGCGGATGGTATGTGTTATCCTTTTGTTTCAGCCTGTAGTAAGTAAAACCTCAGCCATGATTACATGTTTTCCCTTCTCCAGCACTCCAGTACTCCAGCTCTCGTTAAGTTCTGCATAAGCATGATAGCCCATTAATCTGATTCAGGTGCTGCGGCAGGAAGCATCCAAAACCTGCAGGACGCGGACCCTCAAGGACCGACTTTGTACACCCCTGGCTTACAATGTTTAGGGTTGAATCCTGGACTGAAAATCAGTGAAAATTTTAAATAAAAATAAAAACTTTGAAAGACTTGAAAAATCTGGAGAACTGTTCCTCTAGACCTCTTTAAAGGATTACAAGATACTGGCTTATTGGAAGAAAATTAAAAATGAGAGATTACAGATTTGTGTACTTTGATGTGTTGTATTGAATTCACTTGAAGTTAGAATTATTTTGGTATCATATGGATGCACAGTTCCTTCTAAAGCTTCTACTATTTTTTTAAAGACATGGTAGGTAGTTTATCTGTATATATTCAGTAATTTCTGAATGTGGTTCACCTGTACCTGTGTGTGTTTGTGCCCTCAGAGTGGCGTCAGGGACGAATGGCCCGCGTGGTGTTGCAGGACGAAGACATCACAACAAAGATTGAAAATGACTGGAAAAGACTCAACGCTCTCTTGCACTACCAGGTAAGCACGCACAACCATTTTAGTGTAATGTCTACTTTAATTACCTCTCAAGCCTCACCTATGTTAAGAAAATGGTTATTTAAATTTAGTTCCTGCTGTAGCTTTTATGATGGAAATGCTTCCACTTATACAGGCAACGCTGATGTTTCCTGCTTTTGACATTACGGCAGCCAATTTCCAGACCCTCATTTGCATACTCATGTCTGGAGTGATCCAACTGACTCGCAGAATAGAGGACAATTACAGCACAGGTGGCAGGAGAGATGAATTCTCAGCTTTCCCCTCCTCCTTGGAAAGATGACGCTGCAGGAGGAAGATGTCTCTTTACTTTTCTCTCTCTCTTTTGCTGCCAAGCTGTTTATCTTTATACCAGCATCGTTTTGTCCTGCTTTTAGGGGCCCATATTGTCACTTTATTGCCCCCTGATTAATAGCAAGAAGACTGATGAGCTAAAGAGTAGAAAAAACTGAGGCGAACTTAGGTTCTGCATTTTTTATAAGAATTTATGGCAGCTGAATAAAGAAGATCAAGAAGAAGTTAGTGGAAGGTAAGGAGAAATGATGAAGAGGAGTACAAGGAATAAAGAAAGAAACCAGAGAATAAGAAGGCAGCCATCTCCACAGGTCATGAATTTTTTGCAGCGTATCCTTGGCCCACCCTCATTAGTCAGCCAAGAGGGGCCATCTGCCTACAGACCGCATGGGGTTTGATTCTGGGCTACCTGATTAAGAGGTCGGGTGGAGCGGTGCTGCACCATCTACAGGCAGAAAGTAGAGCTGAGGTGGCAGGGCTCAACCCTCCCTGCAGGGAGTGATTCTGAACTCCTGCCCCACTGGAACTAGCAGAGTAAATTAACAGATGCAGGAGTCATTAGAAGAAGGGACGCATCATAGTGTCCTTCACACAGGACTTGGCACCACGCAGATTCTTTACCCTTTGTCTTTCCCTGCTTGTCACCCTCCCTTCTGTTCTTGACTTTGTTTCCACTTTTAATTTACTTTTTTCTTTGCCTTGTTTGCATTTTTTATTTAACCATTTCACCTCCCCGCCTTATCCACAGGCGAGCAATGATAAGTTTCTCATCCTTTCCTTTCTCCCTCTCTTCCTCTGAGGCTTTAAGAAACTCATCCTGGTCTCTGCAGTGTTTTCCCTTGATGAAGCGCTTCAGTGTGTTTGCTTCCACACCATAATGGGCTCCTCTGTTGTTGTTTTTTGCTGATCTCTTTGCGTCACAGTCTGTCTGCCATTGTAAGCCAAGGGAGACACTACAGAGCACACAATGACATGCGTATGGCCACTCCACTTATTTCTCTTGCTCAATAGCAGATCAGAGGACTTCGATTGATCATGGATCTAAGGGTCCCCGCGTAGAACGTACACTGTAAGGCCCAACACCGTGCGACTTCAGAGACGATACCGGTGGGCTGTAAAGAAGGAATAGGGCAGTTGATGGTGGGGGGAGATCAGACACTTTTTGCTTCATTACTGTTTTGATGAGCTGGCGGTGGCCCCCATGTGTGAGGATGTGTGTTTGTGTCACACACCACAACTCTGAATTGGCAGCTGTGACAACACATGAGGCTGCATATCACAACAAGGGAGCACAGCTCATTAAGCCTAACAGTGAGGGGAAAAGCTGGGAGAGGAAATGGGAAAAGCTAAAGAGGAAATAGTGAAATGAGAAAGGGGGGGTCTGAAATCTGCAGAGTGAGTCTGAGCATCACCTTGAGTATTTGCTTATTCTCCCATAGCTGGAACACGGGGACTAGATAGAGGCATTAAAATTCATAGGTCTGAGAGCTACCAAAGTAATGCCACTGGCTGTTTAACATGCCACATGGGAAATAATGGTTTACACAACTTGGATATGGAAATGCACACCTTTCCACTACGCTAAAATTAAAACATAAATGCACACACTGAAAATGAGCTGAGGATCTTTATTCATCACCTTTGTATTCACAGTCAGGGGACTGAACTCCCCTCTGACGACTGGTTCCTTTCTATTTTTGACTACTTTTTTTCTCCTTCTTGCACGAATAGAGATAGAATATAGAAGCATGATTAAACATGCACACAATGCATGTGCAGATGTACAGCGCATACCTCCATGCTTTTACTTTACACAGAGGATCTGAGATAAAAGATTAATGAGATTGGAGAGATTTTGACTGTTTGCTGATCTGGATCTTTCTTTGCTGATTAATCGTCCTCTCTGTCAAAGCAAGGCTTTTCATTGCACCTTCCTTTTCCTTTTCCTCCCCCATCCATCTTGAAACAAACTAGTTTAAACCTACCTGCTGCTGGCTACTATCTAAGATCTTAAGGAAGTCCTACAGCTACGTGAATTAGACTTGAGTCACTTTAGTGCAGCATTAACATGATCATAAAAATTAATTTAGTCATTGTTTTGTTATGATTCAGCCTGCAAGCAGTTTCATGCATCCATTAACAAGTGCACTGTGGGAGTAATTACTGATGACTGACAAAATGTTTTTTCTATTAGAAGTAGCTTTTCCTTCATGCTACGTCTGTTTGTGGGGGCTCACAGGCCATTATCTTTATTTATTTATTTATTTTCTTTTTGTAGTACAATTCCTAATGTGCAGATAAGTGATAATAATTGCCAGGATGCTGCTTATTCCACATCCAAATTTAAAAGTAAAGTTTGGAAACTTTCTACCCCTGGCTGATGACCTGAGTGTCCTGTTCTCTGTGGTGAAGGAAAAGGGAGAGCAGACACTCATGGGAGCTCCAGGAGAGATCCAGTTACCCACTTTGCAGACACCACTTGGGCTATTTTCAGCAGACCAGACACAACAGATAACGCCGCATTGCTGCGTGTTCATTAATGTAAGGTTGTCTTGGTTTACTGTTATATAGTTGAAATCTTGATGGACATCTAGTAAAGACTGGACAATGAAGGCGTATTAAATGGCAGCGTATTCTTATAGCAAATTTTTAATGAACAGTGTATATTATTAAAAAGTAGAGGCATGTTTGGTTCATCCTGCAGTGCTTCTGCACCATGAGTCATCTCCCCAAAAGCAACAGCCAAAGAATTTGTAAGAACTTGCAGAGATTGCTAAGTGATGCATTTACTTCAAACCCAGCTAATATAAAACTGTGTTTAAACTGCTCAGCCATAAAAAAAATGGAATATCACACTTTAATATTTGGTTAGATCACCTTTAGCTTTGATTACAGCAGCATTCACTATGGCATTGTTTCGATAAGCATTTATTTTTGGTAAGAATTGCATTCATTTTTCACCAAGATCTTCAAATGATGATGGGAGAGTCCAATCACTGTGCAAAGCCTTCTCCAGCATATCCCAAAGATTCTCAATGAGGTTCAGGTCTGTCTCTGTGGTTGCCAGTCTATGTGTGAAAATGATGTCTCCTGTTCCCTGAACCACTCGTTTACAATCTAGGTTCCATGAAACCTGGAATTTTCATCTTGGAATATGGTCGTGCCATCAGTAAAGATGTAATAACCTGCTCATTCAGTACATTCAGGTGTCAGCTGACCTCATTGTTTGAACCCTTAATGTTGCTGAACCTTCATGGCTTCAGAGTCCAGTCTCTATGCTCCCTAGCAAAGTGAAGCCTTTTTTCCAATTAGCCTAACTGATAAGTGTTTTTTTAAAGGCTGTTTAGTCCCAATCCCTTGAGTATCCTTCCAGCTTTCAATAATGCATTGGACACTTCTTAAACTACTTTTAGTAGTTTCAGCATTTCTTTTGATGTTTTATTAGCTGGATGCCAATAATTTGACCCCTTCGGAAACAGATTAATATCTTTTCCATAACCACGGGATGTCTTCCGACAAGCCAGCTGAATCATGATCATCCATGCTGTACTTATCCAATGGGAGGCTCTTACCTATTTGCTTAGTTAAATCCAGGTGGCAACTTTTTTTTAATTTTCACTTTTTTTGTTTGTCTCCAAGCAACCAGGTAGAGGAGAATCATACGATAGACATCATGATAGGTTTTTGGGGGGAAAGCTGAAAGAAGAGAGATAGAGGATGACCACACTCTTCTGTCTGGTGGACTTGCCACTGTCTAATGGAAGGTCTTATCACAAACGCGGCCCACAGCTCTTATCACACCTGCCCACTATCAGCCACACACTGGATTATCCCTGAAGGGCGAATCTGCACGCCTTCAATCATTTGCTGTTATCACAAGAAACCATCTACTGCTCTAGTTTCTGTGCAAGAGGGAAGAGAGAGATGGAGGCAGATGTAAAGGGAAAAGGAGGGGGGTGGTGAGAAGCTATTTCATGCTCCCAAGAGAAAATGTATCACAGGAAAAGCAGTGAAAACTTCATGGAATTCTGCACTGATGGTGTATTAGAGGCGGTTTATGCACCGTCAGCCATGAGGAGGCTATGAGCTAGAGAGGCCAAAGAAATTACGTTTTAGGAAAGCAGACAGATGAGAAAGAGGTGAAATGAGAGAGGTCAAACATGTCAGTTGCGGGTGGGGGCGGGGGTTAGGAAGGCCATTTATAATCTACAATCCAAGAGGCCTGGGCACCAGAGCTTCATCTTTAAGAGGATTCCACCAGATTTCATTCCCAGTCTCAAGTGTCTTTCCAGAATAGCTGGTAGAAGCCGGCTGGCAACTCCAAATAATATCACAGCCAAGATTGTCTTTCAAAGGGAGAAAGAGGTGAGGGCAAAGAGTGAGGGAGGATGAGAAGAGGCTGTCTCTTGAGAACAAGGACAAATTGCCAGAATGTCCATCCCACAAATTCAACGGCATCTTTTCTAACAACATATGGAAAACAGCCCATTCTCAAAGAAGGAAATGAAAAGAAGTGTTTTTCACTTTCCTATAGATTCTTTGAGGTATGCCTTTTGGAGCCTGGCATTTTTCTTTTGTTTATTTCTCCACTGGAGGCTCGTCAGTTTTCCTTTGCTGAGTCTGAAGCAGAAATCCCTCCTCAGGGTGAGCTGTAAATGCCAGCCAACAAGCTCTTTGTTGTTCTGGTTTTCAGAGAAGAACTAAAAGTTTTGTTTGCTGTCTTTTGTATTTTCTGAACCAAGATGTTTTGCTTCACCGACAGCGGTAGCATTTACTAATTAAGCACTTACCTCAAGGTATTTTATCACACTCATCTTTTATAAAGAAGGTTGGTCAGTTTGAGCATATTTTCTAAAGATTGGTAAAAACACTTTCGTAAATTGAAACCACAGACAAGGGAAGTGTCAATCTCAGCTGTTACCACCTTCTTCCTTCGTTCTTCCTTCCTGACTCCAACTCAAAGCTGCTTTATTGCTATTATTATACCTGCGTATCACATTTTTAAAAACTGTGAAGTGAACACATGCGAAATTTAACATTGTAGTCTCTTTGTCTCTCCTTCTGACAGTCTCTTATTCCATTTCCTCTCCCTCTTGTAGCATCTTGTACAAGCTCCCAAGCTTACATCATGTTTCTAAGGCTTGTGAAGAGATTGACAGTGACAATGACAGTCATGTTGAGTACAGCCGTCATGCAGCCACAGCACTTTGCTCTGCTGAAGAAGAAAAAAGCAAGCCACAGGGGCTGTGTTACAGAACAACAGGGAGCATAGATGTGACACAAAGGGATGAAGGCTTTTGAGATATATTTTTGCTCAGGGGATTGCTCACTCAGGGTCTTACATCTCTTTATCTTGTTTTCACCATAGTGTGAAACATTGGTAAGAACATGTCCTACACAAATACATTTGGTCGTATGCAGTCGATTTTAGAGACATTATTTTAGGAATGGATACTTTGAATATTTTGCATTTCTTCTTCTTTATTCAGATATTATATTGCCTATAGCATTATAATAATTTAATGTTGTCTCTTCTCACAGGTGTCAGACCGCTCTGTTGTGGCTTTGGTGCCCAAGCAGACCTCATCATACAACATCCCTTCCTCAGCCAGCATATCACGTACCTCCATCAGCAGATATGGTGGGTGCACATACCAGAAATGCTCTATACATGTCTGTGTGTTTACAGCTTTAATCATTAATTGAAGAATTTTTTACAGAATATACATTAGTTAGTTCTGGATGTTTATTCTTTATTCAATTAATGACATGTAGATGTAATTGGCTGCGATGGACTGGTGACCTGTCCAGGGTGTACCCTGCCTTCACCTGAAACACTGCTGGGATAGGCTCCAGCTCACCCCGCAACCCCTACTGGGAACAAGCGGTACAGAAAATGGATGGATGGATGGATAGATGTAATTGGTCTTGTTGCCACACCAGAGTTCAAAATGTTTTTTTACACCAGGAAGCTAATTTTGTCTTTCTAACACTTTAGTTTGACTGACAGCTCAGATCCCAACTTTGTTGGTGGTAAAGAGGTGGAAAGAATAGAGAGAAAAACAGATCAATGCAAGAAAGTGAAAGATGTTAAGGTTCTTATCATCATGAAATTGCAGGTCATTCACTTCCACATACTCTACATATTTCTTTAAACAGAAAAAAAGCCACTTTGTTAAAAAAACACCAAAAAAAACAAGTTTGCTCCAATTGGTTAGCTCCACAGGTCTGAGCAGACTTAGGTTGTCAATCAAAAGTTAGATCATGATATTATTGCTTCAGTAAATATAGCATCAATGTTTACAGATATCAAAAGCTTTATTTATTTGATTTATTAATCAGTGATTTAACACAATCACTTTGATTCAGATGAAATTAAAAAAAGCAACTATCAAAATCTAATTTTATCTCTAAGCTCAATTAAACATTTAAATGGTCTGTTCTTTTAACAAAAACAGGCTGTCGCTTTCTGGTTTTTGAAATATTTCAAGAGAACTGTAAAAGAAAAGAGAATACATTTCTATTTGCAGACATTAAAGCAGAATGTCTTGTAACCCTTACTCCTTTTTAGACTTTTATAGCCGTAGTACTGAACTTTATCAGATTTTCATACTTTAACTAATTCAGCATTCGTCTTGCATCCTGTCTCTTCTCTAAACTCTCTCCAGTTAGTAAAATCAGTCTAATGTTGAGTTTTGTCCTATTTCATGCCGAGTCATGTTCTCTCTCTCTCTCTCTCTCTCTCTTTCCTGGCTTCTCTGATAATGTCCTCTTTTATTTCTTTGCTGAATCAGCCACAGTGCACATTGAGAACAGTTATTGTGTTAATTTGTAGTTCCTGGTTTGTGGCGTAGAGCCATGAAGCGTCACGGGAAAAAAAAAATGTGTGTGTTGGTTTATAGACTGGGGTTGGCTAGAGCCTAGCCAGTCGCTATCAGGCAAGAGGAAGGGTACACCATGTACTGGTCAGTAGTCCATCCCAGGGCTTCCTCATCAGAAAATAATTACTATGTCAGTATATTTCAATTTGGATTAAGGCTATGGGATTGCTGATCGTTGTATTTATATATCAAGGTAGATCAATGGATTGTTACACCCAGTGCCTAATTTGTAAAGCGGGAGGTCCCGGAACGCAGAGGGGTGGGGGTGGGGGGGGGGGTGTGTGGTTCCGGCGACTCAAAAGAGGGGCTCGAAGTAACTTGAACACACACACACAGACACAGGCACATACACACAAATGTATTTGTGGTATGTTAACCCCTCTAAGCAAATCCAAATCCTGTCCATAACAGGGCAATATTTATTTTAATTTCCGAACGTTGGCCTGACAAAAAAACAAAAACAAAACATGACCACCACATCAGCGTTTACTGGGTGCGAAATGTAAAACCATCGAACAACATTATAAACTAGGCTGAAACGGTAACATTTCTTTTATAAACAGCAATAGCAATAGTATTTTTCAGACTATAAGGTTTTTCCGTCTGAGTGAAAGCTAACTGCAATCTCATAAACACTGGTGCCAGGGTAACCTGATCCTCTCCCTCCCTCCATTTCTGTAGCCTAAAATTCACCTTAGAATACACCTAAGTTATGGAAATACAAGATTTTTTTGTGTTTTTTGTCTCAACGGGGAATATACAGTATATATATATATATATGTTTTTTATTTATCTATTTATTTTTTTTATTTACCGGATCCAATCCGACTCAAATTAAGCCCTAGTTACACCCCTCGAGCAGGCACCACCTCCTTTTCTAGGAAAACACAAGTTTTCATTGGATACAACATTTGTAAACACCCTTGAATGCAGAAGGAGTCACAGGATGTTTTTACATGATTGCCAGCTTTATAAAGTAAGATTCAACCCTGTTGGGAACAAAAACATTCAGTTAGAGGCAGTGTGAAAGGTCTATGCAACATCTGAACATCACAGTACAATAAGCTTAAAAGAAAGATGGCCCATCAGTCAATGAGGATCACTTAAATTTCAAACAAAATAAATAAATAAAAATTTTGCTTAATAGTCAAAATGTGTTGCTTTTATTAGTGATGTTATTTAAGAGGCTAACACAAAGAAATAACGTTCAAAATTTATAAAGATTCTAATATCTTTGAGAAAACAAGATATTGCTAACTTTAAAATTAGCCTCTTAGCAAGCTAAGCTAATGCCAGTTTGGCTAGCTGAGCTGTGATAATATTAAAATTAGTTTTTACCACCGCAGTAAGAAATGTCTCAGGTGATTGGGTGCATGATGTGTGTTTGGTCTGCTTCGGTTACATTGGGTTTTCTGAATTAAAGAATTTTCCATGTGAAAATAGTTACAGTAGTGAGTACGGTTTATGTACCATGAAGTGACACATTTTCTTAATGATTTTTTCATAGCTTTTTTAGTCATTAGTTAACTAGATGCATATGTATAAAAAAAATATAAAACAATTAATGGACTTTTATTTGGAACTTGAATGGCATCATATTTCCATAATAATAATGAATGATGGACGGTACGCCTCGAGCTGCATACACACGGCACACTGGCACACGCAGTACATGAGCACAACCAGACATACTTCACATGTGCCTCTAGTTTGTGCCAAATTTTTGCCTATGCCAGACAGACACAGCAGCAGCACCAGGCAACCCGTGATTGCTAATTATTCTGTGTGAATGATACTTCACACAAACAGAAAAAGATAAGTGAGCGTCGCCAATTATCAGAAATAGGGGTAAGAGGTGAACGCTGCCTTTAAACTGCTGCACATGGAAAAACAAGCTGAGAGAGCATCCTTATCTTTCCAAGCAATTAAGCTTATTTACAAATATTGAAAAGAGCGGGTACCTGTCATAACTGTGGAAAATAACACTTATATTCATAGTGTATTCAGTGTAAGATAAAGAGACATTTTTAACAGAACTTATTAAGATGATCTGAAATGACCTTTAGAAGATTGCATAGCTCTCAAAACAAAACACATAGACGGTTTAGAGGGAGATGGGAAGTTGATGGTAATTATCAGTGTAAGACCTTCTCTGTATTGTTTAGTTATTTTAATATTATTATATTATATAAATATATCTTAAATAAAAGGATGGATTTTAACTCATTTTAAAAGTTGGGATTCTTCACTTTTTTGTTGTGGCTGCTGGGTGTGCAAGGCATAGAGAGTGGGCACTGTGCTGGCATGAGCCTGGCCCTCATCAATCATGGGTTGGCACAGCAGGCACAGCTGCACCTCAACACCTGCTGATGGATTCATACCAATTCCACTTTCAGCACTTAGCATCTTGACTCAATTTACAGCTTCAGCATCCCCCCTCTTGCTTTAAAATCAGCCTGAATAGACTCCCTTACTGACTAGCTGTGTTCAGGAGCTGGGGACTGCAGCCAAAGATTGGACTGCAAGATACTGCTTACTGCTACATAAGTAAGGAAAAGGCTGCAGAGGGGATGAAGGACAGGAGGAAGATAGGGGGGGATTTGTACAGTAAAAACCCAGTGACTGGATTAGGATAGGATTTTGAATCAACCCCTTCCTTGTCCCCAGTGGCCACTCCAGAGGTGCAGTTTGGCCTTATTTGAAAGGTATAAGGGGCTTTAATAGCACCAATGCTTTATTGTTCAGCTCAGCCTTTGAAGGCAGGTGAGAGAGATCCTCACAGGGATCCTCAGATCCTGAATCTCTAGAGACCCGTCTGCCTTGAGTAGTTGCCGACTAATTAGGGAAACTGAAGCCAGCATCATTCTGAGTGAGTGAGGAGGCAGGAACACAAAAGCAGGCAAGGGGGGATGTATGGATGAAGGACGGTGGCTACAATGACTTACAAATTGGGAATCTTTTGATGCATTGATTAGACTGTGACAGGGATGTTTTCAACATGGCATTCAGGGAAGAGACCATAATGAGCTTTTTTAAGTGGGGCCAGGCCAGCCATGAGGCAGGGATTATGTAAGAAAGAGAATGGATGATGAGTGAGATAAAAAGCTAATAATTTTCTCATAATTCATGACAGAGAAAGAGGGATTAAACAGTTAATAAGCAGATAAATAAATATGCAGCATTTTTTAGTTCCTGTATAAATAATTCTGACTTTCATGTGGGATGACAAAAAGGTGTCAGTGTCCTACTTTCACACATCTGTATTCAAGAGTACTGCAACTAATCTGTCCGATGCATGAGACCATGACTTTCTATTCCTGTTATTACTTACAGTATACCTACCGTATTTCAGCTTTAAAATGAGGTGCACTTAAACAAAGCTTGACATTTACTAATCCCAATTACTGACTTATAACTCCTTATTTGTGTTTAATTTTTTTCTGTCCTGGACAGACTCTTCATTCCGCTACACAGGGAGCCCCGACAGCCTCCGTTCACGCGCTCCCATGATCACCCCTGATTTAGAAAGCGGCGTTAAGGTGTGGCACTTGGTGAAAAACCACGAACACGGAGACCAGAAGGAAGGCGATCGGGGCAGCAAGATGGTCTCTGAGATTTATCTCACCCGATTGCTAGCCACTAAGGTACATGTCCATCCGCTACATGTAGCACACACACTTTTTTCTTACATTTGGTATAATGTTATCTATTCTTTCCCATTCATTGCTGATATGCTCGTATTATTCTTCTACTAGGGCACGCTACAGAAATTTGTCGACGATCTTTTTGAGACGTTGTTCAGTACGGTCCATCGAGGGAGTACTCTTCCCCTGGCCATCAAATACATGTTTGACTTCCTGGACGAGCAGGCAGACAGACATGGCATTTATGACACAGATGTGCGCCACACATGGAAAAGCAACTGGTAAGATTCTTCTTTTTCAAGATAGAAGTAAGATGGCACATGATAAATCTATATCCCAAGGCTAACCTAATTTTCAAAGGTCATTATGGAAAAACACTACTATAATCCCCTGGCTAAGTCTGATAACTCCTGTGCATCCCTCACTTGTCCTCTTTGTCTCCATCTTTCAGCCTTCCATTACGTTTCTGGGTGAATGTGATCAAGAACCCGCAGTTTGTGTTTGACATCCATAAGAGCAGCATCACAGACGCCTGTCTATCTGTAGTTGCTCAGACCTTTATGGATTCTTGCTCCACATCAGAGCACCGCCTTGGCAAAGACTCCCCATCAAATAAGCTGCTCTATGCTAAAGATATCCCCAATTATAAGAGCTGGGTTGAGAGGTAGGAGCCTTACTTTATCCACCATCCTAATCCCCACTAACACACCTTTTTCTTGTCTCATCTTACAATAAAAACTTGGATCTTTGTGAAAATTGATTCATAAAGCTATTTCTTCTTGGATACACCACTCAGAAAAATGTTAGCAGACATTGATTGTTATTTTAAGTGGTTTTATGGCTCAAAAATGCAACAATAAAATTATTTAGACCTGAGGTAAATTATTACACCGACTCAGTGAGTGATCTAAAGTGTTTCATCTTGTCTGCTTTCCCAGGTACTATGCTGACATCAACCGGCTGCCAGCCATTAGCGACCAGGACATGAATGCCTATTTGGCAGAACAGGCCAGACTCCACTCCGCAGAGTTCAACATGCTCAGCGCTCTCAATGAGATCTACTCTTATGTTAGCAAGTACAGTGAGGAGGTAAGTGAAATCTAGATACAAAACTGTAACAGGAGTTTCTTTCTGATAAATCGTGTCTTTTATTTTGTTTGTTTTCTTTCCCCATTACTCATCAGACCATAGTGCTTTTGTCACTAGAAAATATTTCAGACTCGCTGGCTGTTTTATCGTTACAGCTAATCTACCAATCACATGGCGATGAGATTTATTTCAGCAAATCCACTGAATGAAACACAAGAGAAAATGTTTCTTTGAGCATAAAGAAAAACTTCGAACAAATTCAGAAAAAATTGAGCTTGTGAAAAGTTGGTTATTTCATGTAAAATCATTGCCCCCGAAAGCACTCGCTTCAGGCTGTGATGCTGCTTTAATGCGTCTTAAAAACAACTGAAGGCACGAATGAATCAGGTGGAGAATCTCTGTAGAAGCATAAACCTTTTCTAGCTCAACCTGATCTATGAGCAGAGCATGAACTTTATCTGTAAGTTTATGGGGGATAAAAAGGCAACGGCTAAGTAAATTTAATGTAGATGTGTTCATTAAGAGGTTAAAGAAGATAAAACTGATGCTGAAAACTGTTGATACAGATATATCCACTAACTATCCACTTACTGGGTCAACCTGGTCAACAACTTGCTAACACAAATAACTAATCAGCCAATCACATGGCAGCAACTCCATGCATTTAGTTGTGTAGACATGATGAAGACAACTTTCTGAAGTTCAAACTGAACATCAAAATGAGGACGAAAGGGCATTTAAGGGGCTTTGAATGTGGCATGGTTGATGGTCTGAGTATTTACTGGGATTTTCACACACAACCATCTCCAGGGTTTCCAGAGAAAGGTCTGAAGAAGAGAAAACATCCAGTCAGCAGCAGTTGTCTGGACCAGAATGTCTCGTTGATGTCAGAAGTCAGAGCAGAATGGGCAGACTGGTTGGAGATGATAGAAAGGCAACAGGAATTCCAATAAGCACTAGTTTTAACCAAGGTCTGCAGAATAGCATCTCTGAACACACAACGTGTCCAGCCTTGAAGCAGATGGACTACAGCAGCAGAAGACCACACCAGGTGCCTTCTGTCAGTTAAGAACAGGAGACTGAGGCTACAATTCCAACAGACTTACCAACACTGGACAATAGAATGTAATCCTTAACCCTGGTTCTCAGATCCCTTTATCCTGCTGGTATTAGATGTTTCTCTGCTTCAACACACCTGGTTCAAACTAAATGGATCTCTGACAAGCTCTGCACAGGTCAAACCAAATCAGAATCGCTCGAAGAGAAAGCAATGGAGAAAGGGCAACGATGGTTTGTTTTGCTGCTCCTGCAGCTCCGTATTAATAAACTGCATTTGCTGTGATTACAGGTGTCGTCAATTCAAACGGCTTAAATTGACGCTTTAATTTACTTGTTATCGATTGCATATATTGCCAGCAGGTTTTTAACAAAGAGGGAAAAAACATGAATGTTTCTGTAGAATTCCTGTGGGCGTTAAATAAAAGGCATGCTTCTGTAAATAACAGCTTCTTTCAAGTTGCTGTGAAAAAGTAAGAAAGGACTAATAGAGCTTTAATTATATTTTATTTTTATTACTATTTTTTTACTGCAAACAATAGAGAAAATGGAAAAAAGTTTTTTTCTGTTTAATTATCTGGGTGCACTTTTCCCCTTTTCTATTATACTACACTGGATTAGATTAATTCAATCTATTTTACAAATAGATTGTTGTAGCATTTTGCTGAGGTGGCCTTATTGAATATTTGGGGGTTTAATCATCATTTCTAAGTACTTACATGCAGCTCAGACAGATCCCCTCCCTGAACTGCACATTCACTTAATATTTACCTGCAGGGCAGTCCTGGGCACTGATTGTGCAATCAGCTGCTGCTGCTGCTATAAATCAGACACAAATTACAGACAGACTGCCAGCATAATTTGCACAAAAGGCGGGCCGTGAATTTGCCTCACACTTAAATGTCCATATGTCATGCCCTTGTAAAACCGTGCTGTTCATGGCTAAGTTAGCGAGGTCTACTCCAGGTCTTCAGCAGGCTTCCCCGAAAGTCCAGAAGTGTGGAGAGATGGTGAAAGTCTGCGCTGTCCTTTTCTCTCTGCTGAATAAGAGTGGGCATCTGTTATATACAGCATGAGCAGAATCACAGGCAATGCACATACACTCTCAGATCACAGGAAGCAAATAAAAAGAGGGAGGAAGAAAGGGAAGAAGGAGAAAGAGCATTTATGGAGACATTGTGGTTCTAATGTCAGCTCCTCCTTTGGGAAGCTTTAGCCTGACCTTTATATTCAACCAAAGCATTGCTTTCTTTTTTCTCTTTCTAGCTCTTATTGTCTCTCTCTCTCCCTCCTTCTTGTACATTGCTTCTCTTTTTACTCATTATCCAGTCAGATTTCCCTTTGCTCTCTGTGAATCTTACACAAGCTCTTTTGCTGCCTCTGCATATGTGATTGTCCGATTCAGACACTTGCAAATGCATTTTACGTACATTCACGCCATGTCCGCCACCAGAGTGCTGATTGGAAAAAAAACATCATCCAGCACCATTAATGGTTGTTCATTCTTGCTCAGCTCCTCACAAAGAGCTGTGTGTCAGGCTAACCAGGCCAGAGCTGCAGCCTACTTAAACAGATTTGGGAGATGGTGGTGGGAGCTGCACCTGCATAAAGGGCTACAGATTAATAATAGATTACAATCGGGCCTGACGAGGAGGAGGAAACGTTATGACTGTAGCTGCCAGCCTTTAGGAGCACTTAAGCAGACGAGTGGAAGATGGTCGGCGGGCAGACAGATACTTTGTTCTGCATCAGATCAAGCAGCAAATAATGGACTGACATGCTACAAAAATACAGCTCCTAATATATTTTTTAGTACTTGCTGTTTAACCATTTTAAAGTAGCGGCGTAGTCACTAGAAAGAGTCAGATAGAAAAACATGAGACATTCTTATCACCTGAGATCTGATGTTACACCTGAAAGCACAACAATAACATGGATTCAGAACCGTGTATTCAGTAAACATCCTGCTGAAAGAAATTTTTATGAGAGGAACCTTCATTAGACTTATAAGCCTGAATATGTTCTATTTACCCTCTAGTGTTAAAATATGCTACTTAAACATGAACACTTTTAGTTAAATAAAAGGGCTTCAGGTTTATTGCAGATTTGAACTACAGTGCCCACCATTACTTTCTTCTGTGATAGAGATTATCTATTGTTGTAAGTTATTTCTCCAGTAGTGTTTTTACTGTAGTTTAAATTTGAAAGGGAAGGAGAGTAAGTCCTTATATGTTTCTTATATAACAGAGGGAGCTTCATGAAGACCCTCAGCTTGTGTTTATTGATATCTTTGTCTACAAAAAACAATAAGAACAAGTTCACAGGCGTTAATTTAACAGTCCTGAAACTAACCAAGAGAAACTGTCTTTTAATGAAAGTCAGTGCCATTTAAGGGTACATTAGTGAGTGATCCAATACACTGCCACTCGCTGAAAGATAAATGAATATAGTGTAAAATTCATTGTAATTACCAACTTTGTCTCAGTGAAAAACAG
>JBAMHW010000015.1:4772486-4800084 GCA_037177495.1 Rhadinocentrus ornatus | reverse complement strand
CAATATGTATCGTATATAAATATTTATGTAAATATTTTTTTTTTTTTTTTTTTTAACATTGGAGAGTTAAGTTCACCTGTAAAAGTTTTAGTACCTTTTAGGTCCATTATGACATACAAAAAGCTGTGTATCCCTAACTTTTTCAGTAGTTATAGCTAAACCCAATTTAAAACCCTTTAAAGCCTGGACCCAAGAATGCGGAAAAAAGTCAATTTATTTTATTGGAAGTATTTTGCCCTTCAACAAAATGTAAAATAATAATAAGCAAAAATATTCTTTGTATATTTACAGATTATTAGCTATGGTATTTTATTTAAAAATGATTGTAATGCATCATTGTATTATTATTGTATCCACCAGGGGGCTAAAGACAAGCATCAGATTGTATGCAACAGGGTTTTGATCAAAGTT
This sequence comes from Rhadinocentrus ornatus, assembly GCA_037177495.1. NCBI lineage: Eukaryota > Metazoa > Chordata > Actinopteri > Atheriniformes > Melanotaeniidae > Rhadinocentrus > Rhadinocentrus ornatus. The sequence goes on along the minus strand of JBAMHW010000015.1, from coordinate 4,799,673 downwards.
TGTACCATAAAATTATACTAAAGGCCTCAGAAACTGTTGGTATCAAATATGATATGGCACCATAGGGTATATAATAATAATAATAGTTGGGGTCTCATTAAAAAGGAAAATCCTGTATTCAGAAGAGTCAGAAACAACAGCAGCACAGATGGCACACCGTCTATCCACATTACACTGGTCATCTGTTTTAGCTCTGAAAAGCTGCTCCTCAGCTGAGCTAGCCAAACCGCATTAGCTTAGCTCGCTTGTCCAATTTTAATGTCTGCAACATTTGCTTTGATACAGAAAGATTTAAAGATTTTAGAACATTGTCTTACATTTTAAAATAACTGAACATTACATTAGTAATGAAGGAATAAATTACTATTGTGATGTCTGTCTATTTTTTTTAGTTTGAAAATCAATAGAGCCTCAGTGACTGATGTGTAATCTTCCCATACAACTCAATGAGTGAACCTGAAAGACAATAAATGAGAGAAAGATGTATTTTTTAGTAAATATGACTGGTACACTTTACCCAAAATTTGTCATTTATGTATCACTTACTAAGAATTAGATAAATTGCATATTGCAAAGGATTCTTCTTCAAGTAATTATTTTGACTGAAATATAAATTATTTAGAAAGGCGAAGCATTTTGCTGTAGTCTGCAAGAGCAAACAGATGCACAGTGGCAATTCAGACATTGTGTCAAGCTGTAGCATTTGAACACTGGAATCCATATCAAAGGAAACGAAGGCATTCATTTTTCGGTTTCTATTAGTGTGAAGGGCCCTTTCTATGTATGTTGGTGTCAAGCTGACACAGATGCATCCCGACAAGGCAGACATGAGATGAGAGAATGAAGAGGATGGCCTGTCTGAATGCCTTTTGAACCCACCTTGACAAATGCCAAATTTAAAAGATGGAGCTCAGAAGATAAAACAAAAAGGGACTGATGCACAAATATTTCATCAGTGCAATACTTTCCTTTTTCTTTCATGTAATGTCCACATTAAAACCAATCAAGAAATGCTCTGCTCCACAATGACATTTAGGAGCAGATTGTCTCTTATTAAAACTGTATCTGATCCCACGTTGTGTATTTTTTACAGCTGGTATTTGACCACAGTTTTCTTTGTTTTGCACAGATCACTGCAGCACTGGAGCAGGATGAACAGGCGAGGAAGCAGAGGTTGTCCTACAAGGTGGAGCAGCTCATCTCTGCCATGTCTCTAGAGAGCTGAGGGTGACCTCTTCTCAAAGAGAGAGTGGAGAAAAAAAGACTGGACCACAGTCTCTACAGGACCTCCCGGAAAAGGTCGTTGCTTACCTCTTATTGTGGGAACTGCAGCCACGAACCAAGCCTGAGACCTCTGTAGCTACAGCCGGACCAACATAAAACTGCTTTAGTTTGTAATTCTCCCACCTCTTTTCATGATGGTGCCAGTAAAGGCCCCCTCCCCCAGACTGAAACAGAGGCTCTGCTGCTGGAAATGCTAACGCTATATGTAAGAGACCTTTGCTAAGAAAGCAACAACATGCTTTGGTTTGTTATTGTAGTTTGTTTGTTGGTTTCTTTTTCTCAGTTTGGCAGAAAGTTGTACATCGTGTGGGTGTTGACATGAGTGGGTGTGTATGAGTGTGTGTCATATTAAAGACTGTGAGAGCAAACGGAGAAACAGATTTAGTCTCTACTAAGTTGCAGCTCACATCCGAGTGTGAAATGGAAAATGAAAAAAAAGCGAAAGGCAGATCTCACCTCGGACAGCTCAGATTTTATTTTTCTACTCTGTACATTTGAATACTCTCAGTTGCAGTTAAAAATATCCGCCAGGCATCCTAGACAATATTGTTTTTTGTATAAAGATGTAAAGAGTGTCACACATCTGGGCAGCTTGGTGATAAAACTGGCCATGGTCCATGTCTTCTCTCGCTCCTTCCCTTCTTGGACTAATGCTTTACACAACACAAAATCCTGCTTTATATTTAATCTAAAGTGTACAGGAAATCATCATGTAGGAGTCGGTGGAACTCCGCTTGTGAAGGTCAAAGTTCAGCCAGCATGCTTGCACCTAAACTGAGGATGATTAAATTTACTGTGTACTTAAGAGGTGACCACAGATCAGCATCACTCTGGTGTTCATGGCTTTATTCAGCAGTTTGGTCATCTGTGTATGTACCACTTGATAAATGCCAATCAGTGTATGTGAATGTACCGTTTTTTATTTGTTTATATGTCTTTTTGAGTTGTGCCAATAATACTGGTTCAGTTGAACTGAGCTACATAGATATTTGCTGATATTAGAGCGTCCTCTTATATTGTCCATTCAGGCTCCCAGTCCTTCCAACTTACTTAGGTTTAACAGTTTCTGCTAGAAGAGAGTGTGTGCATCTGTATTGTGCCTGTTACTGCTGTAATCTGCAGCCTATTAAGTACATGATGTGCAGCCACAGCAGCAGCTAGTCGAACTTCAGTTAACAAACTGGCTTCTGATGGCTTAAATGCCCATAATATTCCTCCTGTGTGCATCTTTTAGAAAAGTTTATTTGTACTGCAAACACTTAAAAATGTTCAAGGGTCCATTGTTGGTTTTATGAAGTGATAATGAGTCACGGCAACTTGATGGCCAGTTGAGATATTGCGTTAGTCAAAGGTAAATCTTATCCGAGCGTCATTCATGGATTTATGGTTTTGTTCTGGATAATAAGAATTCTGTGTGGGGTTTAGCTTGACTAAGTGCCAATAGATCCTTGCTTTTCCAACTGTTCATTAATGAGTCACAATCGGTTTATGCTTTATGGAGGACACATTTTTTTGTTGTAAAGCCGGAAGCATAATGGAACTGGAATTGTGAGTTTTGAAAGGTGTTAAAGGTACGAAACCTAAACTGGAAAAAGGGAACGGAGGAGGCTTCATTCTGTGTGGATGCATCTCCCAACTTAAAACCAAACTGATGCTAGCTTGCAGACTTTAGCTGGATGCCAACAAACTGTAGATCCCATCCTATGGATTGGTGATTTCATTTTCTTCCAACACTTATGTTTGCTTGTTGTTTACATCAAGTACTTGAAAATATGTAGTTTTAAAGGTTTGTACAGTATATTGCAACTGTGTGTTGAGAGCATGGAAAATTGGACGAAAGGTGCTTCTTTTCCCTGTGGCCTTAGATACCCACCCACTTAGCGTCCCCTATTTTATTAGTTCTCAGCTAGGACCCAGTCTTTCAGTGCTGCGGAGTCCATTGGGTTTTTCTCTGATATATAGCACCGACACACATCTGAGAACTGTGGGATATAGCAAAAGGAAAGGGGAAGAGGGTATGGCCTGGCTGAGGCAGACATTGCCTCACACAACGCTCGGCTCGCCCGAGTTGTTTGAAGAGAAGTGTCGAGAAATGAGGAGCGATGGAGGGGTAGAAAGAGAGAGAACCCCTTTAGCTTTGGTTTCCTGCTCCAGCTTTGAAGCTGCTCTTTGATCTGAGTCAGTTGTGTGCACAGTGTGATCAGGAGAAAACATCAAACTAACAGGCGAGGAGAAATGTCAGGTGAGGTGAGGATTGAGATGCTGTTACTGTCTCCGGCCAGAGGGGGCAGAAGCGAGTTAAAGAGCTGGAATTTGTTCCCTCGTCTGAAAAAGTATCTGCTACAGAAGTAGCTGTTTACCCACACAAACGAATAAAAACTGGTGACCATATCTCATAATTCTGACTTTGTATCAAGTGGGTTTATGAATGTTTATTTGCAATAAACACAAGAGATAGTGATATCCTCAGAAAGGTTAAATCACAAATGGTAGAGAGGGAAGAAGTACCTTCCCAATTAAAGAAAAAAGAATCTGACTAAGCTTCCCTCACTTATTAGTTTAGAGCAAATTCTTGCAAAAAAAATATGACAGTTTTCTCCAAAAATTCATATTAAGATCTCTTCTGTGAACCATTGGGGTCCATTTGAAAAAAATGTCTCCAGTTTTTTTTCTTTTGCATTTTGTGTGATTGCAGTTTAAATTCAAAAAGACTTTATTTGTTCTGAGGGGCAATTTTTGGGCATGCTCATGTTAAAGTAAACAAGAACTTTTCAGAACAAAGGATCACACAGTGATGACAAGATTAAATCAAAGTGTTGGTGCAGCGCACTTCTTTTTTCTCCTTGATCTTCTAATAACCGTCTAAAGGTATACACTGATGCACATACAGAGTACGCATCTTCCTTTTGATTAAGGTGTCTTCCCAGTTTCAGCGAATAGAATTGTATCCTCCTCATACCTCACATTGCTTGTATGGAGTAATGCTTTTTTGTCATTATAACAGGACCTTAATGCCTTTTCCTCTTCCAAGGAATGAACTATGTGTTTAATAGAGTCTTTCCAACTGTTAGATGAGCTCACCTGTATGCAGGAGTGGGATTAACAATATCAGGCACACCGACTGGTTAAAAATGGCTTTGATTTTTTTATTTTATTTTCTCTCAGAGACAATATCAGGATGTTTCTCTTTGTCCAGAGTGAAGTCTTGGCATGCATTTTGATTCATGCTTTAGTTCTGCCTTTTATTCTATATCGATCTGCACCATAATTAAGTCTTTAGTGATTCCTCAATTTGTCAAATGTCTTAAATCATGGCTGAATGCACCTTTTTATGTGAAAAAAAATTTTTTTTTTTGCTGTTGTTTCTAAATGGTCTCCTGCATGTGTTCCTATGCTGTACACCTATTTCTCAAAACCTTTTTAATTTAGTTTACCAGAGAGGAACGTTTCTTTCTGCAGTGCAGAATCCCTTTTACCTGCCAGTTGTGTGATATTTGGAGAGATGCTCATGAACACTACGTCATTTCAGATGAAGCAGGTTTCTCATTAAACTTGCTTCATTCACTTTTTTTTTTTGTTGTTTTTCCTTCCAGTGAAACGTGTTGCCAAGCAGACATCATCCAAATCAAAGCTTTTCCTCATGTTTTCTGTTTGTCTCGCTTTACGGCATCAGACAGAGGAACTGAAATCCCGATCAGTGTATTACACTCATTAAATGGGTATCTTTTCATTTTAAACACATTGTAAGCAAACCCTTTGTAGACACTGGAGTACTGTAAAATAGTAATTACTGGCAATGATAATGAAGATGATGATGATAATAATAATGGTTGTCTGTTTTTGTTTTATAAAAGTGTTGTGAAAATTGTAAGAAACTTAAAGTATTTAAAAAGGTTGTTCTCTTGTTTTTATTTGCTTTAATTTTGTTATAATATATTATTGTGTACCTATTGTAAATATGAAGCACACCTATTTTGCAAGCCAAGGATTCACTTTGTACCGTTGTTATATATAAATAAACTTTGCTGGTTAAAAATTGCATTGAGCCTAAATCTGTTTTCATGTTTTGTGTTATTGTTTTTCTTTTTATTATTGTTATTATTATTGTAGGCAATTGGAATAGAAAGAATGATTTCTTCATATATCTTGTCTTTTCCAAGGCAAGGTCCTCCCACTCCCCTACCCTCAGTACCACAGTTCAGGTAACGCTTCGAGGAATGTTGCAATGTTGGCCACAACTAGGTAACTTGTGGTTTTTTATTTTCCATAAAATTGCTTTAACCCTGAAGAATTCTTGATGCTTCTCTTGCAAGATCTGAAGTTTAGTTTTAAATATCTGAATGAGTTTTTATTCTTCATCCACAATGGACATTAAAATGACGTCCTCAGAAAGTCCAAATATCAGATCCACCTTACCAGTACAGAGTTAGACCCCCTTTTCATAGATTCAAAAAGATGTTGGAAACATTCCTCGGAGATTTTGCTCCATATTGACATTAAAGTTTCACACAGTTGCTGCACATCCTTGATGAGAATCTCCCGTTCCACCACATCCCAAAGCCGCTCTACTAGATTGAGATGTAGTGACTGTGGAGTAGCCTTATAACTGTTGTTTGTTTAATTATTCTATTTTTGACAAAGGAAACGTGTGTTAAAATATTGTATAGCAGATACTTATGACCCCTATTTATTCACTTTGGGATCTGGTTTAAAAAGTTCGGGTTTTCAGTCTCCCAAAACGCCTGTTTCATGTGAACGAAATGTCCAGATGAATAAAAAAATTTAAGCGGAAACATTTCAACTTGTCTCTTTGTGGACATGGTCCTAATTTTTAAATCACAATGGCTCTAAATGTTCAAAGCTGTGCCGACCCCATGTGCTCTTTGAGAGACCACAATGCCTTAGAGATGGTTGTGTGTGGAAATCCCAGGTAATCATCAGTTTCTGAAACACTCATACCAACCTGTATTATTTGAATCTTCCCAGCAGAGTGAATGGTTTAGAAAAAATTTGGTGGGTGGCAAGAGCCAAAGAAGCACCTATGTGAATGCCAGGAAGCAGAAGTGCTTTTACTTTACCTGTCATTTGTTTTATTGTTAAGGCAGATTATATTTAAGGGGTTTTGTTTGGATTTGACAGTGTGAGCGCACAAAGAATTATTTTAAATGCAAATTACAGCTGTCTGGAACCCCAGGTTTCAAATGAGCACAAAGCTGCTATACGTAAACAATGTGGCAGAGAGGATAACTTCTTTCCCGTAAAGCCACTTTTATTTTGAGGTGCATATATTTTGTTTTTAATACTGGCGCAGAGCATCAAACACTGTCATACACTTCTAGAAGAGAGAACTGACTGAACCACCAACCTTCAAGATGATCTACTGAATGGCCTACATCCAGACCAAGCCTCCAATTGATTTGTTTTCCTTCATAGTGACAGGATATTGTAAACCTTTTACATGAAAGAATAGGAGAGGCAACGGAGTGGGCGTATATTTATTTTATATTGATGTTTATGTCTTCAACAGAGGAGCACCTAAATCTAGAAAATAAGTACTCTACCAGAGCAAAGCAACAGCTGTGAAATGCGTTGCTTTTCATATTCTATTTATTCCTACATATATAATGTTATTGTTTTTTAGGTTTAGTGCTTTGTGATATTTTAAATCTTTTAAAACCAACCTTACATATTGTCCACTGCAGCTTTTGCAACATGAGCTCTAGCTGCTAGCATTGCTAGATAACCAAACATAATATATGTGTCATAAGTATTAGATCATAGGTGTTACTCTTTATATCATGTATACATTTTAATTTTGAATGTATTTTGATAATTTAAATATTTTTAAGCCTATATTTTTACATACTGTGTGTTTTTTTTTACCACTTCAGCAGTTACTACATGAGAATTAGCTGCTAACGCTAATGTTTTCTTTCATCTCACTCAGTGTTTCCTGCTTGCCACTTCTTCTGTACAGCCATTGGATTGTTATCTCTGAGCTGGGAATATTTTATTTATTTATTTATTTTTCTGCAACTATAAGAGTAAAGAAAAAGCAAACCCCTGTAAGAATGCTACCACATTTACTGCTCTCCAACTTCAAAGCTAGCAAATGGGCTGGATTGGCATCATTTGTCTTCGTGCAAGTCTGTTAGCTCAGACTGGACTCAGCTTCTCTACAACCACGAGGTCCTCAGTCCCACTAGGTTTCTAATGGAGGTGTGGGTCAGTGTGCTTTGTTACAGTAAAATGCTCTCAAGGTTAGCCATTTCACAGAAGGCAGCTGTGAGAGAAAAGTCAAGCATCAGCTCATATTTGCTCATATCTTTCCACTTTTTTGATGGATTTTTCTTTTATCAGAGAGAATAAACTCCTTAAAGAGGTGCAAAACTGTCAAAACTGCATTTCTACCAGCTTGTTGACTTCCCAGTGTTTTTACTCTTTTAAAAAAGAGACTGTTGCAACCATACCAGCACCTGTCCTGACAGTAATAGATTTAGCAATGATGTGCTACAGATTCTATTTCTCAGTGGAGTTGTCATTTTAAGCGCACTAATGAAAACGTGTCTAACACACGTTTTTGAGGTGCAGCTCAACTTACTGGTCAACTGCCTGTATCAAGCAATATGTGTTCTATACCTTGAGTGCCTTTGGCCATCTTTACTCCTGTATTTCTCCAAGGAAGGTCTAATCCCTGCTGCTTCTAATCCTGTACTGCTGAGACCAATTCATATCCATGCGGGACTTAACGCCCTGTAATGCCTTTATAAGAAGTTGCGTAAAGCTGACATCCCATTCGTTCTGGGTGGGATTCCCAGTCAGGATTACAAGGCAAATTCTAAAATAATTAATATGAGTTAGCAGAAGAGGATGCCAGGGGTGATTTCAGCCCTTTTTCAAAGAATGGACGGGTATTAATTTAAAAATGAAACAATCTCTTGACTTCAGAGCCTGTCATTCTGATTTTGATAGTATTTAAATGTCTTTCTTTTTCTATTTGCTTCTCCTTTCAGAACTATTAGAGAAACTCAAGATATAATTTTAAGGACTAAGGAACAGCAGTGGGCATGTTTGATAGATCAAGGAAGAGTCTTTTAACTGTTATTTCAATAAATCTGTCATAACAGTGTGTTTGCCTGCATGTCATGTCATTCGGATTAAAATAAAGTGATTGGACATGAGCGGAAGATTAGAGTTGAAGTGAAGATGAGGAAGATGCAGCTGCTGGTAAAAGTTAGTCTGAGGCAAATCATGAATGTATGTGAATCCAGGTGTCATAAATAAAGCTGTGCACCTGCTTTATTTATAGTGTAGCATCACCCTGGTAGAGTTGTCATCCTCTGTTTGATCCCCAGCCCCTTCACCTTCACCCTTTTGCCTGCTTCGCTTTCATTAAAACTAAGCCCACAACAGCCACATCTGGGAGTCCTCTGCATGATTCACAGGTCAGACACTCCAGACACTTTAGAAGCCTGTCTTAAACCATATACTGGGTATTTTTTACAATTTATGATTGTGTGTAAGTGTATGACTGAGGCTATACAAAAGCACACATAAACAAACAGGTGGATAATTAGATAGATGTGACCCTGGATTTGTGCACGCACATTCTTATGAAAAGGGGAAAAACGCAGCTTTTAATTGCTTTACTTGGGCATTTAAATGCTGTTTGCATTATTTGATTGCATGTTCTTTCACTTTGCGAACGTTCCTTTCAGCAGACGAAGAGCCTTTCTCTGGACATGACTTGTCCCTGCTCCCTGAGACAGTAATGAGGCTCTCCCAGCAGGCCAACTGACAGCCTCCTGTTGTGTGGCCTCATCTCTTAGCATCACACAGCTACAACAAAGAGGTGTGTGGCTGCCGTCCATTCTACCCGTCCCCACCCTCCGGCCCATTCCTACCAAATGTGCTTCCAAAAAGTGCAAGTGTAAGGGATTTTCAGCTATGCAAACAAACTGGCATTAAAATACACAAGTGCACCCAGGAACGGGTTTGTGTTAGAAAATATGAAGTCACGAACATGCATAAGTTGATTTTGGATATGAGTGTGTGCACCTACAAATACACACAGCGATACTAACCGAACTTCCCTGCAGGCTTTGTGCACATGGTGCAGGTGAGAAACGCTTGCCAAATTTCCCTAGCTAGAGCGCTCGTTTGCATATGCAGATGTTAATTACCACTGGTGCTTGTAAGGGCCAATCAGCAGGATTGCTGGAACAGCTTGTGTCCCCCACCCCACTCCATCCATCCACCCACCCAGCCTGCCTCCCCATGCCCAATCTTTTCCTTCTTCACATACACAGGTTGCTGTTTCCACGGTTACTCCCTTAGCTGATAATAAAGATAATCACCTCCGATTTCCTTCATGGCTCATTTTCTCTCACTCGCTTCTGAAAGGCCAGGGCGCCGCTGTCTGATTTTCCACGCTGAGCCCTTATCAGCAGGACTGAGGCGGGGGGCCAAGTCGATGAACCACCTGCCACATACTCATCAGAGGGCCCAGATTCATTCACTCGGGGACACAGATATGCTGGGGTAATGAGAGCGAGATCATCCATCCGGTATGGTGTGATTGTAGCTCGAATAAAAGCCTGGATGAGAGCAGGGTCAGATCAGATGAGATCTGGTGATGGTTGTTATCAGACAACAGGCTCAACCTGAATAAAACTGGACTTTCAAACCTTGAAATAAAGACTTAATCCACTAAATTATAAGATATTATCAATGAGATATTTAAGACTAGTTTATTCTGAGCCAATAATGGTGGTTAAAAATGTTGAAAACTCATTAGAATATAATAAACACAGGTCTGTGTTTGACTATATAACACAACATGGCTTGTTGTACTGCTTTATATCAAGCTGATACCTGTGAAAGCTAGTGATCTGTTATTGACACATACAATGAATATAATTCCTACTCGAGCTCCTTCTCTCCCTCTCTCTCTCCCCTTCCCCGCCAGCCCGCTCTTCTTTCTGTCTCCCTCCTCACACTCCCAAGAATCCATTGTCCGTATAGAAACGTGCCTTGGATAGCAAGGCCTCGCTTTCGGCTCACTTCTTTGAGAATTATTTAAGGCTTAGGAGTTTCTGTGAAATGAATATTTGATGTGGAGGACCTGAGCGTCTCCTGACGAGCCCAGAGCAACACTTCAGAGAACGACTGGGGTGAGGTGTGCAGCACCCAGCTTCAAAACACACATATGCAAGACACCCTCCACGCACACACACCACCTGATCCACTCCTCACCATACCTAGAAAATACACCAGGCATTTTATGCTGGGTTATTGAATGAAAACGTCTACATCGTAAAGTCTGGAAGCTTTTCAGCCTAATCTTGAGCGCATGGTGTCTGACTTTCTTAAATTAGCTATTTTTCTTTTCACTTGGACTTAGTTTAGTTTTTTAAGGTTTAAGTTCCATTTTCTTGTTATATCCTTCCCTCAGGTTCTCCTCTTCAACTTAAAACATGACCTCCTGATCTACTCTTGGAATGGAAAGAGTATAATTCTTGTTTTATATGGAAATAAGGAGATGTAAATCTTTACTTCTTCCTTTGCCACAAGAGGTCAGAGTTGGTTAATCATAAATGTCTTTCCTCCTGGTGGCTTCCTTAAAATAGATTGAAAGCCTGGTCTTTTAGTGCCATCTAGAGGTTCCTTATGTGAAATGACTCGGTGGACAAAAATTCTTGTCAAAGCCAAAAGATTAACACAGAACAGTAAATCATTGCTTGATCATATAATTAAAAACTTTTATTCATTCATTTAAAGACATAATAAAATTAAAATAAATAAATTGAAAATATCTTTTTATGTGTTTTTAGCCCATATGAAGGTCTCTGTGGAACAACTTTGCAAAGTTGTTACAGCTAAGGAGAATAATCACCTTCCTTGGTGACAGTTTGATGCATGCGAATGCTCCCTGGAGATTAATCAAACAGATATATGTAATTAGAGCCATCTGAGTAGCCTAACTTTAGCAAACGTATCCCTCAGACCTTATCTGACTATTAGCTGCCACACGGTTTATTATCTGCTTGCAGGATGCCTGCAGAGTGGTGAAGTGCAGGCATCATGCAGATGGCAGTGTTTTGGATGTTAAATCTGGTTGTTAATGAAAAATTAAGACAGCAACTGCAATCCATAGTGAAAATGACATTTCTTCTCATTTCTTTGCCCTGCTTGCGGTTGTTTCTGATTGTGGTAAAAATGTTTCACAATAGCTTCACAGCTCAATAATAAATGAATTGTCCATTTAACTGCATAAACTTGAATTAAATATGAGCTGTGATATGCCTTTTGTGGTATCATACAAATTGGCCTCTGTCTTTGCTTGTCCTTGCTTCTGCATCAATATTCATAAATATGTTGAAAGACAATGTGGATATAGGATTTAAAGTCATGATTTAAAATCTCTGAGACCCAGCTCTCCCAACTCTTACAACCCTCTTGTCCTTCAGCATAAATCACTTCAAGATGTCTCCCAATCAGAGCCAATTAGGACTAGTTACATGCTTGTGGAGTTTGCCCTTTTCAGAAATAGAAAGGACGTAAAGAAGCTGGGAGGACAAAGAGGAGACTTCAGCTACGCTTTGCACTAAGAATTGTTTTTACCCCTATCCTCATATTCTCACAAGAATGAAAAATTCTTGTAATATATGGAAACCTTCCAAGCTGTGAGCGTATATGTTAAGTATTCTCACGCACACAGAGTAGCTTTATGTTTTGTGCATTTAGTTGGGTCTAAAAGGACCATAAGACTGACTTTCTGAACAATAGGAGGAGGCTCCCTTCAGAAGGGAGTGCTAAAAAAGAACATCTGTATGGAATCAGGGCAACAGAGAGTAAAAAGGAGGGTTAAAGGAGGGAGGGGACAGAAAGGGAGAAGTTTGGCAACATCCTCAAAACTATGTTTTGGAAAATGCAGCTACACAGGCCTCTCAGTCAATAAAGCAAGGAGGTCATGCATATCAGCCTAAATAATAGACCCAAAGGGAGATTTTTATTATAAACTGTAAACAAGATTTTTCAAAACTTTATCCCTTAGATTAGGGCAAGTGCTGAGGTGGGTGTGTGTGTTGCAGGAGCAACCAAACTAAATTTCATGAAACTTGTTTAAGAGCTGGAACAACAACAAAAGAAGCAAAGTTTTCTTGGTTTGCTGTTGTTATGACTGCTGTTGATGTCTCTGTAGTACATTCAATAGCATTTGTGTAACAACTGTTTAAACATGATGTGCAACCCAAATGTAAAAAAGAAACAAACTAAAAATGATGTGCCAAGTAAAATCTGCCACCAGGCTTGCACTCAGATTAAAAGCCTGCTTCTCAGGTGGCATTATTGGGCATTAGTCTCTAAAACTGGCCACAAATCTAGAAAGGCACCATTAAATGCTGAAAGGTACATACAGATGACTTGTTACCAGGCCTCAGCAAATCTGAATGGTGTCAGCAGGGAAATGGACACATTTAAAAGGTGCAGGATAGTAGCTCTGGAGGAATAGACTTAGGCATCTCTGCACTAGAATAATTTGAAGCTACTAATGGGAAACTATGTCATATTTCACTTTCAGCGAGTGCATTTACGGACTACACATCAACTCAGTAAGTAAAGATTTTCACATTGGAACTGAAAATAAACTCAAACAGAACATGCTATGCTATGCTAGAGCTACATGATCCAGTTTAATCTAAACAGAAGGCTAGAAAGGCTGCTAGTTGATTTAAAAGTAGCTACAGCATGAAAATCTGGAGAAATATATCATGTAACCAGTCTGACAAACTTGCTCTGCCACTGTAAAAGACTCTGTTTCTTTTTTTGAATGTGTGTCTCTTCCTGTGTGTCCCATAAAGCAGTGGTCCCCAACCCTGGTCCTCAAGGTCCACTATCCTGCAGGTCTTAAGTGTCTCCCTGCTGCAACACACCTGATTGCAGGAAGACATCTAAGACCTGCAGGATAGTGGGACTTGAGGACCAGGGGTGTGGACCTCTGCCGTAAAGGACATTGCAAACTAATACAAAGTTTTCCTCTTGATCCTGATGGAAGAATGACAATGGCACCATCTAGTGGTCTCTAGATACTAAGTAACATTTCGTTTCAGCCAAAGTGGCACAAAAGGGAGGAGGCATGTATGCACACAAACAGGTGATTTCCGCTGTAGAAACATTAACAGACAGTTAGCATCTTTATCTCTGCGGTGTTTTTCACATGGGGAGTCTGTGGGGATTGATTCACTCCTGCAGTCAGTCTCTAGCAGCCATTTGTTGCTTTGCTGATTTTGCACTTAATTTTACAGCCACAGAAATTGGTTCTTTTTCCTAAACATGCCAAATTAAAAAAATATTTGTTTTAAGTATTTACATGTAGTAGCTTTGGTTGTATTCAATGTAACTAAAAATGTGGGAAGTGTTCAGCTTCTGAAACTACTATTCTATCAGCTGGCTAATGTGTTTAACTATATTGCTGTCTCTATTTCATCTTCCTGTGTGGCTCTTTTTGCTCATCTCCTGGTGAGAAACTTAAATCTGGTGTTGCGCAACCCTCATAATGTAGAAAAGTGTTTAATGCTGGACATCATAGCACTACGTTTCCTTGTTTGTGATCACACTTTTCAGGACATGCAGGTCAGGTCTGGCTGTCAGGACTCAAGCTGTGCAAGGACAGGTACAGAAAGCAGTGATAGTGGTGATAGACAAACTGAATTAGGAAGGAATTTTTCTTTGTTTGCCGGTCAGTGGATTTCAACTTCTCCAACTATTGCACATAATGTCCTCAACCACGCGAGTTCCACAAATTAAGGAAATCAGGAAAGTCTCTCAACTCACTGGAGATTATGAGACTTCAGTCTCTGATTAATTGTTTGTGTTATTTTGTTACAGTCAATAAAATAGTAAATAATTATTATTCCTGTGTCGCATTTTGGAAGAAGTTTACAAAATAAAGAAGACACTGTGAAAGACACAGAAAAGAGAAAAGAAACACGCTACCAAAATTATTATGGGAAAGAGCAGCAGCTTAGTTTTCAAATTTGCTGCCGTGTTTTAAAATCTAACAACCTTAGCAACACAAGACAGCTCTGAAATACACAAACAACACAAAAATCTCCTTAAAGGAAAACAAATCAAATCCAAGTTAAAACAATCTTTTACCCTGAAGGTCAGCGTCCCTGCTACCATGTGCTGATCCTTGTGATGTCCTGGCAATAACCCCAACCCCACCCCCTACTACACTGAGATTCTTTGTGTATGAAAGTCAAAATAAGCCTTTCGAAATAACAGAAGATAGAAGATATGAGCAGAATCCCACAAAACTAAGCTGATTGTGTAAACATGCTTAGAATAAAAAAGAGAATAAATACAGTATGTCTACAGGACTGGTATGACATTATGGATCTGTGGGATTCTGGACTGAAAAACTGGCATGACCCTGTGTTGATGATTGGATCAGATAATGTCCTTTTGGCAAGGCGAGACAAGGCATTTTATATATATAGCACATTTTATATACAGGACAATTCAAGGTGCTTTACATTTTTAAAAAAAGCATCACAGGAGAACCACTAATGCTACATTTAGTGGTTTGTAGTTAGGAAAGATGTGGCTAGAAAGAGTTATAGTTTTTCCAAATTTGAGCAATAAATTTGCACGAACTTTTCATCTCAGGAGAGGGACTCCGAAGAACCTTACTTCTTCAGTTCTATAGTGCTCTGAATTGACTTGTCAGTTCTTCTGATCTACGGAAATGTTTTCTCTGCGAGCTGGTCAGGCTTAGTCTGTAAGATGGGGTTGAGAAGAGAACCGCATGGTGGGGTGCTGGTTAGCATGTTCAATGGATTCTCCAGTTTCTCCTTTCCTTCCTTCCATCCTTCCATCCTTCTATTTTCTTCCTCTTATCTAAGGTCAGATTGCAGAGGCAACAGATTCAGGATAGAGACCTTAGATGACCCCTCCCCTCAGTGACACTCTCTAGCCCCTAGTGCGAGATCCTGAGGCATTCCCAGGCCAACCCTCCAGTAGTCCTGGGAGTGCCCAGTGGTCTCCTCCCAGTAGGATGTGTCCGGAAAAACTCTAAAGGTAGATGGCCAAGAGACATCTGTCTTAAAACTCATATTTACTTATTTGCTTTCGACTCAACTTAAGACTTGTTATTTAGTTTTTCATTTATATTCTATTTAATTTGTATTGTTGTTTTTCTTTGATCTGTCTCAGATGTACAGCACTTTGTTTCCACTGTGGCTGGTGTTAAAACGCTTTATAGATGAACTTTATATTGATCCAAATGCCCAAATGATTTCAGGTGACTGGTTTTGATACTAAAGTGCAGCAGCCCCTCACCCAAACTCTTAGACTGAGCCTGACCTTATGAACAAAGCTAATTTCAGCCGTTTGTATCGACAATCTTATTCTCTCGGTCAGTACCCAAATCTTGTGATGAAAGGTGAAGGTTGTAACGTAGCTCTATGTTTTGGGTCAGCTCTCTCTGCACCACAACAGACCGGTGCAAATGAAGCCCCAATCCATCTCTTCACCTCTCACTCCAACCTACCATCACTCCCACTGTCCACAAACATGCACGTTAGATTAAGTTGTGATTCAAAATTTAAAAACTAAATCTAAATTCTAGATTTCAGTTCTTGGCTGTTTGTCTTATTTGTATGTTTTGGGCCTTTAAGGGATTGGTGACTTGCCCAGAGTACCCTGCATCCTGTCCAGTGGCAGCTGAGGCGGGATTCCGACCATCCAGAATCGGATGTATAGAGAAATTGATGGACAGATATTTGAGCTGATTCAAGGACCAGATAAGGGTCTTCTCTGGATGCTTTCCACTAGCGCATGGGTCTGCAACCCCCGGCTCTTTGGCCCTTCCGTGCATGCTACAGAGAAAGTGCATGACCAGATGAATTTATGTTTATTGACAGCAATGCTGACTTGTGCTTGATTTGTGCCAAGAAACTAGCAAAAAACAAAAAATCTTGCACTGAATGGCCACATGCATCCCAGGTGACCTAGAAGCAGCCAAGGATCCCCAAGAAGGGGCTGGGGGGACACTACAAATGGAAGGAAGTCCAGGCATCTTATACAACCAGTACGCCCCAACGGACTCTCCAACCACCACCGAACATCAGTACACCAGCAATGCAGGCAAGGAGGGTAAAGTTACTCACCCATGAACACAACAGATTGACTGGGAGTTGCCAGATAAATTCACATTTATTGAACTGTGTTTGTGAATTACATTTTAATATGTCAATCTTTTACCAAAACCTTTACCACCCATATTACAAGTAAATGTGATGCCTTATTTTAAAAAAGCAAACAAAAAACTGCTTCTCACAATTTTCCAATAAAATATGAATATCATTTTTATGGAAATTTTCAAAAATTCAAAGTTTGATAACAGTTTAAACATATTTTTTTAAAACAACTTCATTTTTAAATAAATTGTGGATGATTTCAAGTTCTGTTTTAGAAAAGAATATGGTGTGAAAACATTCTGTAGACACCAGCCAGAACTTGGCTCTCTTCATCCTCATATGGTTGCATTGTTTGATGGACGAGTCTCCAGGCAGACCTCAGAAACGCAGCATTGGGACTGCAGTACTTCCAGATGTGGCCTGCCTGGATCTCTGGAACAACACGTCTGCGTGAACCTGCCCAGTAATCGCCCCTCATCACACTCCAACACATTGGGGCCACAGCTTGTCATTTTCTGCTGATAACATGTGTGTGATTGGTCTATGAGGTCAGCACATGTGTCTCACAGCATGTTATGAACTGTAAGCATGTGTGTGTACTTGCGCAGCTCAATGGATGACTCACTGTTGGACGCTGATCTTCTGTCCAGGGAGGCACAAAAACTGCGGCCAAGCGTTGTGAGTGACGCCATGTGCTTTTACTAGTTTCTCAGCTGCATAAGTAGACATCATGTTAAAATGAAGAGAGCTTCCTGTTTACGAGTGCATTTTCTTTATTAAAAGTGTCAATACTGAGCTTTCTGAGCAGCTTTTGGTAAATCCTAACAAAGTCAAACTGAAATCCATCTTAATAAACTTCTTTTTTATTATTATTTTCAGGAAAGAAAAACTTTGAAAAAAAATGCATCTGTTGTCAAATTTCTCATTATCACACTTATTACTGCTCTATGCACACACACACACATACACACAAGGTAAAGGGAGGAAACAGGGACGGTTGCTTTGGGGGAAATGGGTTAGCAGGAGGCAGTTAGGAAAGGGGTGTGGAAAGAGCAGAGAGAGGGAGGCTGAAGGAGAGAGGCCATATAAAGAGACACAGAACACAAGCCAGGCTTTATCCTTCTTGTCTGTCCCGCTCAGTCAGACCTCACAGGAAACCTCCGACTCCCACCGATCCTCCAGCTTGCCTTCACTTCCCACACTTTTTTTTAGTTTTTGCTTTAGCACACGGTCCCGCCGGCTGCACAGACTGAGCTGAGAGGATGGCTGCATCCATGTGGAGAATGAATGGGCTGGGCAGAAGCGTGGCTGGAGTTGTGCTGCTCTGCGCTCTATTGTTTAGCGGTGAGTGCTTCTCTACCAGTTAATTCACTCCTCAAGTAGTTATAAATCCACATTGGGCTTTATGATGAGTGTGAGATTAATTTTTTTTTGTATTTCTTTCATATTTTTTTGTTTTTGCCTCTAAATCATTATAACATTGTACTGTAATAGGCTAATATGATTTTATATAGTCGCTAATACTCCAGTTGGGGTTTTTGCTTTCATGTATTGTACCATGGGTTTGCACACAAATGCAAAGGAGCGTGCATGGGGGTGTATGGCTGCAGACACAAAGGAACTGCTCAGTAGTGGAGAATCATCCTGTCTGGGTGGAGCAAAGATGTATTTGAATGTGTGTGAAACAAATTAAGCTGCACACACACCACAATCTGCACATTTAAAATTGATGTGTTTGTATTTTAACGTATTTATTTTTCCTCATATCTTTGCTGTTTAACTGTATCTCTACTTAATTACAAAAAAATGCATCATGCCCATGTGAGTGTGTGAGAGCTGCCGTGGTGCAACATATCACAGACTGACCACAAAACACATGTGAACTCAACACAAAGCAAAAAAATAGTTCCCTCCCAAAATCTGCTCCTCTCTGATCCACAAACTGTAAGTGTGTGCACACATGTGTGTGCGCTCAACGGGTAGTCCGACCCAAATCTATATGAGGCCTGATGCTAATTGCAGGGTGATGTGTGGCTTGGATGACCCTGCAGCCTCGCCGGTTGTAAAGCGAGAGTAGTTCTAGTACGGTACGTTGTAATGACTTCTGCAGAGCCGTTAGGCTTCATCTACGGGCACTTGGGCGGTAAATGTTGGGACTGACCTTGAGAAGATGAGGAGGAGTATTCCAGACTGATGGAAATAACTAAGGCTTTACTTTAAAAGGGAAAATATCTTGAGACGGCAGAACATGTTCAAAGTTTTGTGCAATAAAAAGGCATTTCAGCAAGCCTCTGCAGCAGCAGCATAGCAGATGGTAATTAGATTTACATGGAAATCTAATTATTTTGGGTGCTCCCCATCAGGTCAAGTCCAACATCCCTAATAACAAACTTACCTCAAATTACTTTTATACTCCTAGAGCAATCATTTTGTCTCTATACCGCTCAGGTCAACTTGGATGAAGAGAAAATGTCTCCAAAAAGTTCTTTAACCCAGAAAAACAACAGACGTGTTTACAAAACAGACCAAGATGATAAAATTCTAGTATGTGACTACAAATGAAGACAATAGATTTCAGAAAATGCTGAGCATCCAAGAACAAATGAGAATCTGGGTCTGAGAGATGATATATCAGCCACAATTCTACAGACAAACTTACAAAATGGCAAACAACTCACATGTTAATGTTTTATTTTAATTAATTTATACTTTAATGGGCTTTTACAGATTGGCAGTATTCCCAAGCTGAAAAAATTGGCCTTTGCAAGTCATAAGTTTTCAAAATGAGAACTTAGAGTCAACCAAAAGCACATCTGTGTTCATAAAACCATCAACTTTTACCAGATAACCAGCCCCCATACCATGACAGAGCCTCCTCCGTGTTTTACAGAAGTCTATCAGCAACTCTTTCCAAACCCTCCCCAGACATATTTATAAGCCAGAAATTTCCAAATATAAAGCAAAATATAAAAAAAAACCGAGTGATGGTTTGTGCTGTAAGTTTCATGAATGTGTTCAAATGCCCACAAACAGAGCAGCTTTGATTGAAGTAGTTGACAGCTTCTGATTCCTGCTTTAAGAATATGACAAGAGGTGTGGCTGACCCACCCTCAAACAGCGGAGCTGCAATCACACACACCTGATACATTGCTGAAACATGTGGACAACTGGCACTGTGGTGTGAGTTTGCAAAGACATAGTTACATATGGCTCATATGTGCAACGGACAATTGTATCTTCAACTGAGCACTTCTGGAATTCTGTGTTGACCGTCTATTGCTATTTTGGTTATTGTTCAGATACGGTTTGCGTGGTCACAAGAGACATCTGTTGTCTCATTGACTGCTTTTAACAATATAGGCCTATGTGGTTGCTGTGGTGCTGTATAAGGGTCAGAAGAGAGGCCAGATGACGTCAATAGTCATTTAGAGACACAGACAGTTTCATGCTCTATTATGGTTGTTTTGATCAACATGAAGAAAGACTTATTGTCAAACCACTGATAAATGCAGATTTTTGCCTTGTTGCCCATCTTTTTTATGTCTGGCTTCTTTTATGGAACTGTTATGGGTCAGTCTATGTCTCGTCAGATTGAGTCTCAGTTATCCTGAGTACAGTAAAACCTGACTATAAACTTTTCTTTTTCCCACCTAAAATATGCCTTAGTTATTAATGTAGGCCGAAGAAATTTTCATGCAGTCACTCTGACATTTTCTAAGTAAAATTTATTTCACTGTAATACTGCTGAACACCTCTTAACAACCGTGCAATTAAAAGTATAGTATACTGGTTCAGCTATACGGCCAAACAGCTGGGTCAGTGCATTATCAAAACATGAGGAGTTGTTTGAGGTGCTTCTGGTCAATAGGGGCATTTCCCTCCTAAAAGCGGTCCAGAGTGGGGAAAACTGTTAACTTACATATGGGATCGGGTAGACGTGCTGGAACATGCTTGATCTGCAGCACTGAAATCCAAAACTTTGCTGGACTTAAAGGATCAACTGTTGACCTTTTTGATGCCTGATGCCTCAGGGCGCTTTTAGAGGTCTTAGAGCAGTCGGAGCTGTTTTTATTCCAGTGGACCAATAACATATTAGAAAAAGTCGGTTGTGGTGTTTCGGCTCGCTGCAGTTAAAGTTGTGACAAGAAGAACAGACATACAGAGAGATGCGAACCTTTTTTGAAACATCTTAACCACATGTAAGCAGGTCAATCATTCCGACTCTCCAGCAAACAGATTTGGTTTGTATTCCCACATCCCATGGCTGTCACTCAGTAGTTACACAGGCGTGCAAATATGCAGCCCTGAAATGGGCATGCTTGATCAAAGTTGAGTGATGTCATTCAACGCCTCTTAGAGTATGTTTTAAGGCATCTCTCTCTCTTTCTCTTTCTCAAGATTTCAGGGGAAAACCCGAAGCAAAAGGGAAAAACATCTTGTCTTGCTTATTTCAGCTTGTCCTTCGATGACTCCTGTTGCTAAGTGGTGGCCTCGGGCAGAGCAGAATACATTGTGACAACTGCTGTTTGAAAAGAGCCAACCAAGGTTTCTTCTCATGTTTAGAGGACTCTAAGAATTGATGTGCAGACGTGCAAGAGCCCAGTAGATAACCTTGTGTGGCACACATATACTTAATTAGCCTCAGTAAGTCTAAATTCTGGGATAAATCAAAGAGATTGCACTGAAAAAAGCAACTTCAACCTGCCAATAAAAACAGTATATGCCCAGTATAAAAACATATGGCCACTCTCTTTCTCATGCCCTCAGCCAGCATTCGCCAGCATTCTTTAAATCCCAAATTATGATGTTAAAGTTTGAGTCACATCATCTTCTGGAGGGCGTTGGTCTTTTACATAAGCCTTGGCAGATAGTTGTCTTATGTCAGGCAAGGGTGTGTGTCCACTTGGCCCTCAACTTATAGCTGTGAAGCAATGTGAACGAAGTAATTAACTCCGGAGCCTGCATCCTGTCAAACTGACAAGTGTCTTCTGGATGTGAAAGCCTGGTAGCTATACAGCTAGGACACATGGGAAATGCATTTTAAAATATGTTACTTTCTGAATTTTCTTCTTTCCATGCCAAAGAAAACAAATTAATGATAAGAAAACAAATGCACTGTCGCTGCTGACTTAATGATCGTCCAGGAAAAGGAGTCAGCTTAGTGAAACAGATCGTCTAGCAACAATATTTACCTTGCGAAACAAAGCTAATGAAAACCAGAGGCCATGCTTGCATTCAAGCCTTCCTTTCTGCAATTACTGCTGTTCTGGTAAGCTTATTGTTTCTTGTTCTTCTGGCACCCTGCTGCAGTTTTACAGCTGTTGGGTTTTACCAGACTTTAGAGAAAAAAAAGGTGGTGGTGGGGAGTGTTGGGGGGTTCGCCTCCTTCATTTTCAGCCCCAACAAATTTGTAGATGCAAGTTGGACTGAGGACAAAACACTCCAGAAACCTCAGCTCAGATTTAAAAGATCAGCTAAAAAATGGCCTTGATGTTACCTAGCAACACCTTCCTCCTACTTCCACTAAGCTTTAACAACAGGTTTTCTGATCCAGGTTTATTATTATGTCACTCTAAACAAAAAACATGCGCAAATTGCATACTCTATCTTAGATATCTGAGCTGTGCTGTCCTCATGGAGGGTTATACTGTTTACCCTGGGAAATAAAAACACTTAATGAGCCATCCCTGGGGCCCTTTGACTGCCAAAGCAATGGCTCCTGGTAATTAGCACACTGCAAATTACCTGTTTTTTAAAGGCAAACTTTTTACATCTTTATTGAAAACACAAGATGGTGCCCTTTGCCTTTCTTTAAGGTACAACTCATTTATTGGGCCCACATGTGTGCACATGTATCAACAGTATCTCTTCCAAAACTAATCATTAGCAATATCTAAAAGGTTGTCAGACCTTTTTATCTTCCTGTTCCAGTTTATTTCTGCTACAGAACCAGATCACTAAAAGGTTCCAGTATCTTTGTCCAACCTCTTTCCCCACAAAGTATCTTAAAACAGCAGCTGGAATCAGTCTGTGGACATCTGTTGATTCTAACACAGAGCGGAGAGAAGTTAGCAGCTTCCCCAAGCAGCTGGTGTTTTTAAAAAAAAACAGACGGATGTTTGGGAAGCAGGTTGTTAGTTTCACTGCCCTGCTCAAACTATTTTAATGAGTAAAATTAAAGACTAAATAAAAACGGTAGTCAGTGGCTGATTGCGATCACAAAGTAGTGTTTTTATTTCATTTTTGCTTTTCTCCCCAAAGCTGCTTTCAGAATTAGATATTACATACAGAGAGCAGAGGAAAATTAGGTCTGGGTAAAAGTGAAATGCAATATAATTAATTTAAACCAAATTTTCTCATCAGTGGACAGTCCCTGCATTGTATCCCAGTGACAGTTAGTGTGATTGTCATTCCACTCCAGGGGTATGAGCCTGGTGGATTGTGTTATCTCTAACACCCATCATGTTTGCCTCTGCAGTTCCAAAAGGTCAACACATGCCGTGACAGCTACATCCTGTCATAGGATGTGCACAGATACCATTTCAGCACTCTTATTAATTCCTTTTCATTTTTTTCCCTCCAAATTACCGCATGTTTTGTTTGAAAACACAAAGGGTGTAGGCAGGATGGAAAAACTTTTGCCACCCGACCATCCAGAAACAAAAATAGTTCTCGTGTTCAGGGAATGGGATTCTTGGGATGAATTCTTTGGAGATTGTCTCTGCAACAAATAGTCATTAAATGGACTGTATTGGATTTAGGAAAATATTCTAACGCAGTGTTATTCTCTGCTTCCGCATTATTTACACGAGGATATTTGGATTTCAAGGAACTATGCTACTTCTACTGCAATGCTCTAGTGGTGATTCTTTTATCTGTCAGTGCATCCATTTAAATATAAATAACAAACACTAGTATTTACATAGTTTAAAGTTATTATTGTAGATCATTTCCGATTTCCAAAACTTCCTTAAGGCCCAATGAGACAACATGATGTCCAAGTGTTAACTAAACTTTCTGCGAACAGGGAAAAGGGAGCAGAAAGGAAGTGAAGGCAGACTTTGGGGTCCTCTGTGAACACTCAAGTGAAGGAATGAAGGCGTGGCTCATTTTATGACATCCAAGGTGTTGTCCCTGCAGTCAGGGTGAAAGTTTAATCCAAGACTCAAGATGTAGGGCTGAAGCTTTTCTCCCTTTTGCATGAGGTCACAGTAGAGTCCAGTAACTCTCAGTAAGGTTCCCTGAAGAGACTTATTGCAGCTGCATCACTCACACACCCACCCTCCTTCTCTTCTTTCATTCTCCAGGCCTCATCCTCAAATACCACAAGTTATGAGTAAAGAACCGCTGTCTCCTGCTCACACCCTTCAACTGCAGCCATTTAATCAGGTGTGACAGTGTTTGTTTTCGCAACAATTTCCTGCTTCTTCCCCGACCTAGATTCAAAAGTACAAATGGCAGTGACAATGAGCTGCTACGCTAAAGGGAGCGGATAGAAAACGCTGTGGAAGATGAGTGACCCACTGTTGGTACATATTCAAGTTTGGGACCAGATAGCGCTAATGCTCAAATCTTAAGCACATAGTTTGCTTGACTGCTGCTGCTTGCAGGTAGAATACAGCAAGGGAACAAGAGAGCTTTATCCTCTCAATACAATACCATTAGTATGTGGTACTTTTATCAATACTGATACTAATGCCAATACTTCTTGTCCCTTAAATCACATAATTGTACAGTGTTCATTAATATCTTTATTGCAAAGGCAATATACATACATAATGGAAAAAAAAATGTTCATAAATGTGTTATAAAATATATATAAAATATTTTTTAAATAATAAATTAGACCACAGATTATTAAAGGAATGTTTGAATGTCTTTCCACGTTGAAGGAATAAACTGCAGCTTGATTTTGCATGTAATTTTATTGCCAAAACTGTCATTAGTGAAAACAAATGGCATGTTTCGTATCAGCATAGTGGTATCTTGATAGTAAAAAAGTATTCGATCCAATATTTTGACTGCCAGATATCAAAGTTTCAACACCAGAGTATTGATACGCCCTAAAGGGAGCAGACAAATCATCTTCTGCAACCAAGAATTGTGACTCTGTTTTGGCTAAGTGACTTTACTGATTTTATACTTCATTTAAGACCAAAAGAACCTTAAAGATGAACATATCCAATGTCCAAAGTTAATAACATTTGGTAAACCTTGGCACTATCAGTATTTTAGACTCTCCTCCCTCTGGAGAGAGCAATATCTTCTGCATTTTTTAGCTGTGATTAGAGTAGTGCTCATAAACTAATGCTGTTGCATCTGACAGTTTGTTCGTGGGAGTTGGATGGTTTTCCCAAGTGAGGAGGATGGTTGAATTGAGGTAGTCTGGAGGGAAACAAAGGACCCAGTTCTTAACACATCATGCATACTTCTGATAAAAAAAAAAGTGAGCTGATAAGACATGCCCTCCTCCTTCGACCTGCAACCTCTGCCATCTTCAGAAGCTGGAAATAAATGATTTACCTTCGGAAGCAGAGTTATTCCAACAGTAATGAGTAATAATCTGCAATACAGGGTTGTCAGTGTAGACGTGGCATCTCTTAGTGTAATCAGTTTCTCCGTATTATCCTGTAAAATTCTTTACAATATTTTCACTGCTTTGCATTTACCTGATATGTAACATGTTTAAAGAAAAACTGACTTTAGTCGTTGTTTATTGGGCATAAAGAGCATTAGCAGCCTGTTTTGTGCTGTGAAACTCCTTTAAATGTGTCAGGGGGCAGATATTACTCATCATTTTGCACATTAGCTTTCTGCCAATGTCCTGCCCTTATCTCCCTTGTCCAGTCTGCCAGAGTCCGGATTAACGTGTGATTTTGCTCCTTACATCTGGCATGGTTACACGCCTCATCAAATCCCAGAACACCCAGGCTAAAAAAAAAAAAAAAACAGCTTCAAGGAGGACAACCAGGGCAGGAAATCCACTTGATGTAGCCCAGGAGTGAGAGAAGTCGCTGGATTTAACTTGCACCCAGAGGTTACACAACATTTGTCCTCGGCTTTGAGCTCCGTGACCCCCACTAAAAACTCCCCTGGACTGAGGCCAAGGTTGTGTTTATGGTGGAGTCGTGTTATGTATGTTTGCCTGTGTTTGTGTTGAGACTGCAGGTTCTGTGGGTTCATGTTGATGCTGGGGAGGGGAGAGAGAAGGAGGGTCCCAGCTGGAAATACTGTGAGATTTTTCACACAGCTTTCTGAGGTGGCTGTGTCCGTAGTGGTGGAGAGCTACTGGGTGTAAATATCAGAACTTCAACATGTTAACATCAGGCATGTTTTAGAGAGAGGTTAAAAAAAGATTTTGTTTAAAAAAATTACTTAAAAAAAACATAAATACTCATAGAAAACATGTATTTCATATAATACTGATGGCTTAGAGATTGACCAGATTCAAAATATTCTCAGAAACTTTCTAATTCTCCCCACATTTTCATTGTATTCAACAAAACAGGGCCTTATAACACGTTAAACATTAGGATTAATATCCATTTCTAGCAGTTAACCAACATTTTAGACAATACTCAGTCAGTTGCCTCCAACTTTGAGTATGGTTACACACACTGGTCTACAGTGTATGACAGACCGTGGTGGCCACTCAGAAAAATGGATGAAACCCTACCTTTTGTTTGTGGTTTTAAGATTCCAAACTGAGGGGGGTGTTTACAGAGATTGCAAACTCACACTAAACTTTTGATTCCACTGCATTTACATAAACGTGATTAACTAAATAATGGTGGCCAGACACATTTCCCCCTGACTCCAACATAGTTTTGGTCAGATTTGAAGCTGTTTACACATTGCAGTTGGTGAGTGTTGAAAAAGGTTGGAGCAGGGCGAATTGAGTGATCCCTGTGGCTGTATTACAAAGAGTCTGTGTGTGGTCCTCTAGCTGAACAGAGCTGTATCACAGCATGCATTTGATAGATGGGCAGTTTTAAAGAGTTTGCAGTTATGCAACATGAAATCAGGAAAAGCTTTTTAGTCTTGTCACATCTTTGCCCCACCTAACTTTGTCCTGAAATATTTACATTATGTTTCTCAGAAGATGGATGTGTGATCATGAGGTTGAGCCCATCTGACCGGGCTGCTGATTTACACTAGCAGTAGACAGTGAGAATAAGTTCATATGTGCCTACTTACTGTTGTCCTTGACAACATGTGCTAAATTGGGTTGGGTATAAAATTTTGATTCACCAGGACAAGCTGTTCCTGACCTCATTCACACAAACTTTAATGCAGAAATCAAGTGATGATGATGATGAGTGACTTCTTTGCACTATGCTGAAGCTAACCTTTAGTTAATAAATAAAAAAACTGAAGTGAGCTGAACCAATTTCAATGGTGCTGCTACTGGATTTCATTTTGATATGTCAGTGGTGCTTTTGCAAATCGTCCATCATATTTTGGTTAACCTCAGGCACCAGTTCTTTTCCCCAAGCAGTAAATATTGTGTTTGTGTGCAAGTCTAAGTTATTCCTGATAATTGAAAATAAGTTTCATAGTAGAACACAAAAAAGCTGTTGCATGAGTTAGTGCATAAGCCTGCCCATGTGCTACAATAAACAGAATTAAAGCCGCAAGCGGCATCCATCGGGTCCGAGCTCCGTGGCCCCCTCCACCCGTCTCGTACACCTATTTAGCCT
>JBAMHW010000015.1:4741561-4759245 GCA_037177495.1 Rhadinocentrus ornatus | reverse complement strand
AAATTTTCACATTTGTCTCCCCAGACCAGACAACTCAACAACAAATAACAATGGAAACTTAAATTGATATTCCATCTGTTTCCTGCACATTTCTCTGTGCTGTCATTGCTTATTGCCAACATCTGCAGTAGGAAAGAGTCTGGAAAGCATTGTCTGTTGTTTCAATTGATTCAACTGTTCACAGAAGCAGCATCACACTCTTTTGTAAACTGCAAAAAAAAGTGTTCCTAGTTGATTACTGTATAATTATAATGATTCGAAGCATTGTTGCTGCAGACATACTTCCCAATAAAAAAATTTAATTATTGGCCCTATGAATATTAAAGGCTAATGTCTTATAAAACATACCCAAATGCACTATTTTTCAATGGTTTCCTACTTTAAACATGCACACCATGCTATGCGTGATTAACATCTGCAGCCATTTGAAATTAAAGCCAAGATAGAGTGAAACATGCAGATGCAACAAGAAAGTTGAGTCCATGTGATATTGTTGGGTTAGGATGCCCCCTGCTGTGACCTTAGAGGCAAATGGAAAGTAATGTCAATTTCAAAAATAAAAGAATTAAAGCAAAACCAAACAATTAGTTTAATTTTAGAAATATAATTAATATTTTTCCAGACAGAATTAAAAACTAATTCCATACAGGAGATCTGACTCCATGCTTTTCCTTCCTATTTTGTATGAACAAGACGTATGAACAGCAATAACTCAGCCAGTCCTGTGATAATGAACAGACGACATCATAGTTGAGCTGTCAATAGCTGACTGGCCTAAATGAAGTAACAGAAAATAAAAATAAAATAATAATAATAGAAGGGGAGATGTACTTAGAAAAAACTAGCACAACTAAATAAAACATGCAAAGATAAAAAAAAAAAAAACCCTACTGCAATAAGTTATTCTTCATAGCTACTATGTAGGAAAACGTAGTATAAGAACTGTTTCTGTATATATAAATAATCTTTAGGATTTAAAATTTAGAGCTGTTATAGAATTAGTCAGAGCTGTTTCTTGCTACAAGTGGACTATGCAAATTCACAGGGCCCTACAAGCCAATAAGGGCCCCTGAAGCTGAATGTTCAGCCTCATTTGAGAAGAATTAAAATTTCTTATCTTTGTTGCTTATTTGCTTAGAAATTAATGTTGGGTAGAAGAATAAAATAAACTGATAAGATCAGCTGTTGCTGATGTTTTTGTGGCATTAAATGCTAAATTATTGCAAATTTTTCAGTAAAAATAATTTTAAATGTTCCCATTTGTTGCGAGGGATAAAAGGAAGTATCCTTTCAACAATTTGTCCTCTACATCAACAATGTCTTTGTCAAGCTTTCCTCCTTTCAAAATAGGAGTTGTGTATTAAGGAAGAACGCTCTCCGTGTTTTTCTCTTTCGACTGTGGTTCTGACCTAAAACACTAGGTGTCAATGCTTTAAATTTTGCCTTTCAGTCTAAATAGTTTTCCAAAATGACTGACTGGTACCCATCAGTACTGTCAGAGAGGATATGGATGGAAAACGTCATCATGACATCAAGAGGAAGTAATCCAAGTGGGGCCGAAAAATGTTTAAAGTAAAAATAAAATAAATTAAACAGGAAGAAGGATAAAGATAAGGCAGTTGTACATGATGTGTGATGGGTGGAGGTGTAACGAAGAGTTTTTAGCAAGCTGTTTTTTTGTTTTGCTGGCTAGCTCAGCTAGCCTTAGATAAATGGTGGTTAGCTAGGATGTGTTAGCTTCATGAGAAATGGCTAAAATAAAAATAGGATTTCACTTTTGAATGGACTGTTTGACTGACTCTTACATTACTTTATGATCAATTTTTGTAAGTTTACTGTGTATTTTATAGCCCCCTAACTAGAAATTTGCTACTCTTTGTAAAAAAAATTTTTTATTAAATGATAAATTTAAGGTCCACTGTTGATCATTTTAGATTATTGTGGAGTATAGTCTGTTTAGCTTGTGAAGTGTGATAGACTGTGGCATCATCTTAGAGATTAGGCCCAATGTTCCAGCCGCACACCCCGGGAACCAGGGCATCATTGACCCCCGTTCCCCACCGTCCAACTACTCCAACCTCCACCCCATACAACCCCTTACTCACACCCTCTCCTGCGTTGTACCAATAAGCACTCACTATCACACAGTCACATCACACATGACCATCCCACTATGCCCCGTGGGGGCGTCCCAGAGGACAGCGAGCCCCAAGCCCGGCTTTGCGGCTTAAATTTGCATATGAATAAACCACAGGAGTGAAAGACAAGATGCTTGGTGATACTGTGTGTATATTGACATATACCGGGGTAAACTTCAGATGCAGAAATGCAAAAGAAAGCATGTAATATATTTTAGGCCTGAACGTTGCTCTATATGATGGTCAGCATAATGCTACCATATTTTTACAGCATCATCCCACCAAGATCATGTATTTCTGTTTCATCTGTTTAAAATTTATGAAGAGGATGTAAATAGCAAAACCAGCAGATTTCATGAAATTGCAAAGTTTTACAGCCAAGAATACAAAAAAAACTTGTCATTTGGTTCAAAAAAAGATTTTTGTTATCAATAGAAATACAAGTCTTTGGAAAAGTAAATAAAGTCAGGATCATCCTAAAAACAAAAGTTGATGAAAAAAAAACATTGCCTTTTTGTTTTTCCAAATATGCTTTGCTTTTTACATTAGATGACCACTATTTGTAATAATAAGTCAATCGTTTCCTTAACATGTTTTTTGCAGGTCTCATTGTATGTGCCCCACCCCCATAAAACAATGCTGTAGACCTGTCCCTGTGCATCAGCAACCCAATTTACTTGGGCAACTTAGGCAGAAACTTTTTTTTTTTTTCTATATGCAACAGTACAGTTGTAGACGCTATTTAACTTCTGTATAAAGCAAAATCACAGAAAATAGCACGTGCCTTTTAAATCATAATTATCTTAGAATGTTTTCCAGAAATCTACATTACATCACTTAACGGAACAAAGATACGACACTTGAACCAAACCCGGAAGTTCCTGGAGGTGAATCGTCTCTCGTTTGTCCTGCGCCCGCTTCCATTCAGTTCCTGTTTGTAAGCATGCGTCAGAGGCACGTGATCCCGTCGACGCACTTTGAAGACAGGTCCAATCAGAAAACGGGGGTGTGTGCACGCGGGCGTGGCCTGTGTGTGTTGCTGTGAAAATGTCGATGGACAGGGGTTTGCATAAGGGCTAGGGACCACTCTGGATTCATTATCAGCTAAGGGGGTTTGATGGGAAGTAGTAACAGTGACGGAGGGCCGGAGGTATTACGACAGAGTAAACAGCGGGTAAGCAAACGCACCATCCAAGAGGAATTGTTTTATAAACATCTACAGGCTGTTCGGACTAGTCATGTGTCATCATGTATAGATATATAGGTTACAGTGCATCAGTGGTGGGCGGTCCTGTTGTAATCATGTTTGGTAACGTGCTACCATTTGTTTTGTTTTTCCCCAGTAAGATGCTTATGTAATAGTAAATTACCACTGTAGTTCACTAAATCTATCTTTTTCCAGACAGTTCGAGTGTATTTTCTTATTGAAAACCGTGGAAAAAAAACTAAGCATTACCATGTTTAATAATTACAATGCAGCTTATATTTCCCAACATTGTTTTCTAGCGTTACCCGGAAATAAGGAAAGTATTGGCTCATAGACGTGCCCTTCTAAAAAGCGTGTGCGCCGAGGCTGGTTTTCCCCGGAGGGTGGGATGGTGAGGCGCGCTGGATGTTTGCTGCAGGAGGATGTTGCGCACTTCAATTTACCTCAAGAATGAGAGCTCTGCGAATCCAGGCGCTTCTGCCCAATCTTTTAATTTAATCGGCTGATTGTATACATCCTGATTTATATCTTCTAAAGCTTCATTCCACTTTTAAAGCAACGTGACATGGTTAGTTAAAAATCGAAGTTAGAGAGGAAAACAAACTATCTTAGCCAATTCATAAGTGGAAACGCTTCAATAGTTAGTACTTTGTCAGGTTTTTATGTCAGTGTGTCGAGATACAATTTCTACCTGAACAGATTGTATTTAATCTGTGACAAGTACAAAATATATATGTCTATAAAATAGAACCGTTGGTTGATGCGCATGTGCTTAATATTAAAATTATGTGACTTTTTTTTTCATTGTTTATTTGTGGAAAAGGTCTCTCGTTTTAGTTGATATTTCAAATATGGATCCATAAAATTTCTTTGTAATCTATTTTATTTTATTTTTTATTACTGTATGGCATGTGTGCGTTTTGTGCCAGCACCTTGACTCAGCTCCAACCATCCAGAGGTTTCTATGTCATACGCACTTCTTTTTCCTGATGTAAACAAACCCTCAGAAAGCAATTCACCTGTTTAACACTGGGGGGCGTGTTTGTGCAGACTCGTGCGGCAAAGCTTGCACTGGAGCAAGAAAGTTATCTGGAGCCGTTTTCTTGGGATGAGACGGGTATCTTTACAGGTAAGTATTCATGCAGCATGATTTAAGCCATTAGGGGCAGTGGTGAATTATTATTATTAGTATTCAGTTTATTCTTCTTCCATTTTGTGTCTGACGTGTATGATGGTAGCTGGTAGCTACATTATTCTGCTCTGTTTTAGAAAAATAAACATAAAATCCCTGTCATCTCTTGGCTGCAGCCTAACCAGTTGATTTATTCTCTACAGCATCAGGAGTAAACACGCAGCTCTGTGATAAAAAATGGTTTTAAGGAAGTGAATGTACTATGTGAGATCTATATAAAACAATAGCGTTAACCCTAAGATTAAAAATAAGTAAAATAACGCTTGCCTTGTGGGTTAAAATTTCCTCTTTTCACAGAAAGAAATGAAGGATTGCTTTCCAAGCTACATTGCAGGTAAGAACCCCCTTCACAGCAAACACCGTCAGCAACATCTGCTGCCAAACAAAAGGCAGAGCAACACAGCAGCTCTCTGTTTTAATCAATTATCTTCAAAAAACCACAACTGAGTAACAGTTGCTGTCTTTATATGCAGAGAGTTGCCAACGTTGGGTAGCTATGAACATAACAAAAACCTATTATACTTATAAAAGTTTACAGTTGCCCTGTGTCAACGTGTCGTGTTATATCTGTACAAAGGTCATTTTCTCCGAGGCTGTTTGGTATGTCATGAAATAATGACTGGAATTTACTCAGGACCTGTCGAGGGTTACGCTTCTCAACTCTTATCTTTTATCACAGCGCGCTTGATGCCTCACAAGTGCCCGCACGTGGAAACTGAAAACCAGGTAACAACATATAAAATCACTCTGTTTATGTTGATTCAATCGGGGGGTTATTTTGTCCCCATAAGATCATGTGATTACATCTAGGATCTGTGCCCATTGTTCCCATTATAGCCAAATGCAGTGTCCATGGAGCTGACTGGGCACCTTTCCAAGAGAGGGATTAAGGTTAGGAAGTGGAACAGGCTGCGCTGAAAGATGACATGGCTAAAATTAACATGCTGCCTGCTGGGTGAAGAGCATAAAGAGCAGACAGGAAGGACCAACACGTGAATCCATCAGCAAAGCTGCTGAGCGTCATCATGAACACAAACCAGGAAATTTTCCTTTTCCTTTTAGAACATATAGACTGAATTTAGCTGGGATGATAAGGAATTCCCAAGTACTTGGATACTTAAAAGGCCAGTAGAAGGATGGGACAGAACCAACACAGAAAGATGATGAAATTTAATATAAAACAATACAGTTTTAGCTCGGCAGCAGTTTATAAAACCAGTATAACATTTTATATTTAATTAGTTTAATTCAGTTTTAGTTCAGTTCAACAAGACTTAGTATAATTTAGATAAATTATAATGATTTTCATTGCAGTTCAGCCCAGTTCAGTTTGGTTACAATTAATTTAACTTTGTTCTATTTAGTTCATTACAATTCTAATTCGGTTCAATTTATGTCAATACAACCAAATTTTGTTGCACTAATTCAGAACAAACATAATCTAAGGGCATTTTCCAAAGAAAGTAATTAAATAAAATTCAACTACAGTCCAATAAAATCCATTCACAATCTGATTTCTTACAATTAAATGAGGTTAAAATGTCATTTAAGTTCAGCTTCAGTCGATATATAATCCAGTTTAATCCAATCGTAATTTGGTTCATTCTGTGTTTAATTTAATTAAATTGAATCCAGGTAGAATCCAATTGAATACATCCCAATACAATTATGTTTTAACTAATATAATACTATTAATTCGCATATAAAAATAAATCCAATGATTATCGAAAACTATCCAATTGAATTCAATTTCAATTAAGCTTTATTAGTATAGCGCCAATTCAAAACAAGTCATCTCAAGGCATTTTACAGACATTTATTCTAGCTGAAATCCAGTGGAATGCATTCCAGATTTATCCAGTAATAATCAAATTCAAGTAATTAGTTCAAATTCTATTCAACGCTGTCCACTTCAATACAATAATAAAGTTTATTCATGACATTCTCACTCATAAAAGGGAAATAAACCAATGGATTGCATCAAATCTTCACTTCAGTTTAACATCCACACAGTAAATTGGTAGAGTTGAGAGGAAAAGCTCCCTTGTCTAAAGTTAGGAGCATCTACAACTTAAAGATTGCTGCATAAACATTAACTAGATTTAATTATTTGAGAAGAGCTTCATTTTCTTGAGAACTTACTGACTTGCAACTAGATCTAAAAGGGGAGTAGATCTAGGGGCTAGTATTAGTTTGCCAATCATTTGATAGACACTTATTCAGTTCAGTATACAAATACACACTAATCCTAATATAAAGTAACTATTTTTTTTAAAGCAGAAAATGTATTTAATCATCAAACACAGTCGGAGTTTAAGTTCCACTTAGATTCCATTGATTTATTTGGCTTGTCTTGCTTAGGACTGCACATATAAAGTGAAAGCATCCTTACCCTGGTGGAGCAGATAGATCTCAATCCACACATTAATACCCTGAACATCTACCAGTAGACACATGCTTTGATCCCTCAGATCCCTTTACATTTCCCTTATAGCTGGAGGGTGAAAGCTGACCCATTTAGCAACGCTCTCCTGTCTTAGTCCTGTAGGATGAAGCAGTGGGCTTCGTGTTCTTGGAGTCCTGTGTGGAACCGGGACATCACGATCCACAAGTGCTTTAGGAATTATACAGCCATGCAAAGTACCAAATGACCACCTTAACTTGTAACTGGAGGATACTGGAAAATGTTAGACATCATAATAACGCTCAGCCAAGCCAATCAATAAGATTGCTGCAGCATAAAAAATACTTTGTTAGTCACCTGTGGAAGAATTGCTCGAAGGTGTTATTGATTATGAATTTTTAATGAAGGCACTTGTTGCTACTGCACATTGTGGCAAATCAATGATGAATAGGTGTGGTGGAGAGCTGAAAAAGACAATCGCGTTATTACCTTGTCTGCTGAGACAAAGCTTTTGTTTCAGCTTTATGCCGCTGAAATGCAGACAGACCTACTTGGCACAGCCTTGTCGAGAACAGACAAGCTCCTAAAAGAGACAGAACCAAGCTTGTTCCTCTTGTTGCCAGGATGGACATCGTTGTCAGTCTTCTTGGTGGAACCAATTGTTAACATTGATTCCAAAATGTTTGTTCTTTATTCTAATTCCCTTCTTCTCCCTCCTGCAGAACCATCTTTACATTTACATAAAAGAGGAATCATCTGATCAAGGTATGTGAGCAAAAAGTCAAATTCTTAAAATAAACTCTGCTTAAGTTTGACTGAACCAAAGCAGACTATTTATAAGACAGGAACAGAACCATTTAAAGACACAGTACCTTCCTGGTTTTGCTTCTGATAGCTTGTGTAAATATTTTGAGTCACTTATTTACAGTATTCTTAATTATTTTTACAAGAGAACAATGCTGGTTTTGACAGAAACGCTAGATGAAACAGTGCTCCGTGCTTCCTTAAGGGCAGATCTGCGCTCAGCACCACTGGGGAGGAAGTACATGTGGTAGGCCTATTCCTGGAAGTGTCAGAAAGGCACTGTGAAAATCATTCCCCTCACATTATGTGCATTTTTTTTCTTATTTCGCACTGAAGGTAAAACATAGCAAAGCCAGATGCCGCAAATCTGTTACCAGCACGAGGGTTTTACAGCAGAGTCGTATCCATGTGCTTCAGATTCAGATATGAGACAGTTCTAAAAAGGCTAAAGACCATCTGAGTGCTTATGCAACTGATATGCGCGCTGGTGATGTGCCTTTAAAACCAGTGGGTTGTCAGGTGATCAAGGAGGCTCAGTCAGCTCAGGCTCACAGACAGGAGCTGGAGTGCGTCTCTAGCCGAGAGCAGAGAGGAAAAAACGCCAGAGAGGAGAGCAGTGGGGAGGGAGAGACCCAATTATAAGGGGACATAAGGGGAGAAATGGGGACACAGCCACGTCACAGAGTGGGGGGACAGGGAGCCACGTTGGTAGGGTCCCTTTGACTTCTCCTCTGTGGCAACTAGCAAGTGTGTGTCTGGCTCAGCTTGATCAAAAAGCTGCGTTGTGTAAAAGCACAGAGAATTAAGTGCTGCGTCACACTCAGGAAGAGGAATAATGTGACCATGCGCGCGTGTGCACAGCTGTGTGTGTGTGTGAGTGAGAGAGAGAGAGCGCGCACGTACGTCCGCATTGGTGTGGGGTCTGCTCTGTGTGTCTGCGTGCGAGTTGGAAGTAGCAGTCTAATAGCAGTTGTGCTGTTGCAACAAGATGAAAATAAAGCGTGTGTGTCAGTGGAGAGCAGAAGGGACGAGAGGGGGAGATACAGAGAGGGAGGGAGGGCAAGTCAGAGAGTGATTTCGGATCAGCTGCTACGTCACTTTTTCATGTCGGGAGAAAACAGAAGCTGAGATAACTGAAGCCCATCGTCATCACCAGTCGTTTCCCCACCTGGAGTGGACACAGTGGTTTCGGACTGCCTCGGCTCTCTCTTCTTCCTCTTCCTCCTTGGTAGTTTTGATGTGCTATGCCTGTCGTTGCTATATGTGCGTGTATGTGTGTGCTGTGTAGTTTCTGTGAGCTGGTACCAAGAGTTCCAACATGGATGCTGAGGATGTGACACAGTTTTACGAGGGCTTGTTTTGATAGCATGGAAAGGTGGTGTCGGGTGGGCAGAGGTGCGACAAAAGAATATTCTGGAGGGCTCCTAATATCACTGCGAAGCTCAGTCAGGAATGTTTTGCCGAGAATTATCCAGGTTTTCGGACATCGCTTTTTTTTTTGACGCCACCTTCATCTCAAGGAAAATGAAGGATTAGATAGATGCAAATAGTCTGATAAAAGCAAACGTGGCGTCACCTGACAGTGTTATACGGGTAATACACCATTATGGAAGTATACAAATAAAGCCAGGTGGAACGTTCTGCAAATCAAATGAGATTACATAAGAAGTTTCAGCCATTTATGTCGCCACATATGTAAATCGTTGGCTCTTTGTTCAAACTGTTGACTGCTGGCCTACTCTTTCTGTTAACTCTTGCTGAGGTCAGAGCGAAGAATGACCATCCGAGGGAGAGGCAGGCACGAAGGCTGTTAAGGATACGGATGTATGTTACTGTCAGATAAGACTCTGACTAGTCTTACTTTTGTCATGTGATTTGTTTTTTACCCTCTAGAGCCACCGGGATTAGGCTGAACTCTTCCCAAGACACATTTGTTTCTGCGTAGTTAGGAGAGACAGACAGTGACGCAGTTGTTTCTGAGGCTGGACTTCACTTCCAGCAGCTTCTACTTCGCCCCTTCTCTTTCTATGTTTATCTGTCTGCTTGTCTATTTATCTATCAGACCATCTCCTGGAGAAAGGGACAAACAGAGGGGGCTAAATTACCAAGGCTCGGGATCAGAGAGTGAGGGGCGGAGAGAGAGAGAGAGCACAGAGAGGAACTGAGACAGAAGAAAGAGAGAGAAGTTGTTTACCTTGTTCTCTTAGTGACTCTGCTTTGGCCTCTCTCCAGTTCACATGCACTGGACTGGACTTCCTAAAGCTGCTGCATCACAGGCCTTTGTGCCAAAGCTGGATTCTCATTGGATGGGAGGAGCTTCCCTAACTCCACAAGCTACAGTAGCAGCACTTTATTGGCTGAAGCTGACTTGGCGCTGGAATTCACCCTCTGATTGGCTGGGAAGCAATTTTCTCTTACACTAAGGTTTTGGTATTTTTAAAAAGCATTTCAGTACTGCATATGTTAGTATGGACTGACTTGTTTATTGTAATGAATTCTTTTGACATGTTTTCATAATTATTTTAAGAATCCTGGGCTTGTTTTTTTTTTCTGTCCATCCCTCCGTGTGATGCAGTTGGTGAAATACTGTGGTCTGCAGGTTTCACAAACTATAGCAGTTTTTGGGCTACAGCCGCATTTCATCAGAGTTAATGAGCTGGAGGGAAACTCATTTTTTCTCTTTTTTTTTTTTTTTTAATTACTTTTACCAGCTCACATTTGCTTCCAGAAACCTCCATCTGAGTTTGAGTGATGTATCGGTTCCTTATGTGAAGACCCAGGCCTTCCTGTTCACTGTCTGTAAGTAGAAGTAGAGCGGCTCCTTTTGTTTTTAATACTTCCGAAATGCTAGAAGTCCCTGGATAAGAGAAGTTGTCCTGGCTTAAAATCCAGTTTTCATGAAAATCCGTTTCTGAAACGATACAGCAGCATGTGCATGCCCGTAGTCTGCATTGCAGCTCCTCCTCCGACAGCCAGCATCTGTCTGTCTCTTGTTTAAATGAGCTGACCGTGGAACATACTCTGTGCTTTCACTGCCCTTTAATTTTCCCTTTGTAAAAAATTATCGTAAAGAAGGTGAATCTTTAGCTTCATCCATTTGGGGGTGGGTCATGGCCATGAATAACTAAACGCACTAGTAAATCCAGCAGCCTGTGAGGGTGTAGGCTACTCCTCAACACAAGAGGTGATGTGATACAGTCAGAGACCACTAATTTGTTATACAGCAGTTCCTAAGAATTTTCTGGATTTAGACATAAATAAGGTCTGAAATCTCAGTTTCTCACACAACTACTAAAAGTAGATCAACGTAAGCTAATTAAACTAATGAGACCAAATCTTCAACTTTAGCTTTGAGGGATTTCAGCTCATTTATCAGTACAGAACTTGAAGATCCCCACAGCCCCCTTAGATCTTTCAGTGTTGTAGGACAACTGTTCTTTCACAGAAAGGCACATTTGCTGTGGGGTTTTTTCTTGCTGCATGATCCCCTTTCTGTTGAGATTCAGTTTTTAGATTAAATACTTAACAACTATCTTTAGAAATGCTCTGCTATGATGACGAGGCCTCTGACCCTGGTCCAGTTAAACAAGCCCAAACTATGAGACTAACACCACCATGTTTCATAGATGGACAAAGGTTCTTAGTCTCTTTTTTCTTTAAAAAAAATGTCTGTCTCTTCCATCTACAGTGGTTTTTCCAGCAGTCTTCTGGCTTGGTTTTCTGATTTTTAGTGAACTAGTGCTCTTTTAGTGCCATGCACATCGTGTTAGTCTGATGCACGTCAACATTAGTTACCTTAACTTTGCTAGCTCGGTGATGGTTGCACACTTTGCTCTTGGAATGGTCTGGAGAGGACAGGTTTACACTGATCCTGAGTTTAAACATAATATTCCTGACTGTGGGTTTGAGGTTCTCAGAAATCTCCTGTTTCAGCCCATATTTATGCAGAAATGTAGAAATTTCTTTAGGGTTCAACAAACGTTCAAATACTACTTTCTTAATGTTTTTTCGGTATGTTTAAGCTAATAAATTCCTTATTTTGTATGTTTTCCTACAATTTACATGCATATAATTTATTTGTTTATGTGAACTTATCTGGAACGGCTTCTATTGTCTGTTCCATGGTTTCATCACGAATCTGTCGTTGATCACTTTGTCACGGCCTCCTGTCTCTTTAAATCTTTTATAAGCATTACACAACAGGTCTAGTGGCACACAAGCAACAAACAACCTGGAAATGAAATCTGACAGGGTTGGGTTGAGGCAGCCAGGCAAAGGAACCAGACACCTACGGACAGACAGGCCCCTCTGCTCTACGTTGTCACTGTGGCGACTGCACAAACACACTCAGACGCATACCTTTCAACTCCCTCGCGCATAAACGGCTTGGCTCGGCCCATCTGAAGCCTGATAAGGCCTCTCAAATGCCGTGGGGATTTTGCCCTTCCTCTTATTGTAAAAATCAAAGTAAATTGCATCTGATGCTTTGCGGCCGGGACCAGACTTGCTTGATTTGGCTTCATCAAGTGTTTGTGGGAGCTGTTGATAACAAAAAGGCATTATTGTAGACTGTGTGTGGGTTCTGGAGAATTTAAAGCAGGACAGTGTGACGTGTTCACCTGCATGTTAACAGTCAAAACAGCAGGTGGATAAACAAGAGGATTTGAAATGGTTGGGTAGTTTGTACTTTTTGTGGAGGCACTTGGCAACAAGTCAGTGAACTGGCCACTACCCGTTCTTGCTCCACCCTCGCTGTGCATCGTAGCTGGGTTTCTGCGTCATGGCTGCCACTTCCCTTCTCTTCCCAGTGTGGCTGGAAAGCAGCGCTCTTTCATCCTGTCTTCTACCGGACTACATAAAGAGGAGAAACTCTTCTGGGTATGTCTGTGTAGATCTGCAGGTGAGTCTGTGAGTTGAAGACTTGTAATGCAGAGGCAGAGTTTTGTGTGTACTGTGCTTGTTTGGCCCTTCACACATCCTCCGAGCTCCGATCGAATATCAGATCAGTCGTGTGGGTGTGTTAGAGACAAAAAAACAACGAGACTGAGAGGTGCTTGGGTGTTCTTCAGTGTTTTTCCATTTCATCTTTCTTCCTTGCTCGCCTTCTTCCCTCATCTGCTTCTCTTTCTTTTGCTTCCTGAACCAGGCCAGTGAATCACAGTCTATGCACGCCATCCCAGAGCACATTACGTTGAAGGTCCCTTAAAGTCTCAGAGATGCCAGTAAGCTGTCTTTTATTAATTTAGTGACACACATTAGCATTGTGGAGACCGATGTAGCACAAAACTAACTGCTCTGTTTGCAAAATCCCGATGAAGCAGGACTTACTGTAGTTGTAGTAAACATTTGGCATCTCATAAGTCTTCCTCAGGTCAACTTGCCCCACTGAAACAAGAAACCATCATCAAACTCTGTCATGCATGTATGAGTCATATTATATTGGGTATTTAATTAATGCAAAATTCAGATCTTCACGCAAAACATGCAATGGATGGTGGTTTCTGCCATTTTATTAATACTGAATTCTACTGGCTTGTGTGTAATTTGACTTAAATTTAAGTATGTTTGCTATCTTTTTAAAGTTCTCTGTTATGGCCTTTGTTGGGAAATGGTTCTATGTACAAAAAAATTGAATTTTTGTTCTGTAAAATGAAGTTTTTGCAAAGATTGCCTTTCCTACTCGTGGAATAAAATGGAAAAAAAAAAAAAAGGCAAACCTACAACAATACATACCAAAACCCATTCAGGTGTAAATCAAGCTGGTTTCCACAAATTATCAATGTGATGCAGAATGGAGAAACAAAATGTGCTTTGAGACATTTTAACCTATTAATGTCTGTACATTAATAGGTTAAAACCCTCAAAGGTCACTCCACAGAATATGCTACCTGGACCCAGATTAGCTAGTAAGTAAAGTACACAAAATTAGTAGAATAATTAAGAAAATTAATAGTAATAACAGCCAATAAAAAGATAAAACAAGACACAATAAAACAAACAAGAAGTTAAAATGCAAATAAATAAAACTCTCCACAAAAAGCCTGTTTGAATAAGAAAGTTG
This sequence comes from Rhadinocentrus ornatus, assembly GCA_037177495.1. NCBI lineage: Eukaryota > Metazoa > Chordata > Actinopteri > Atheriniformes > Melanotaeniidae > Rhadinocentrus > Rhadinocentrus ornatus. The sequence continues at coordinate 4,745,439 of JBAMHW010000015.1, read as the reverse complement.
CTGCTGCTTAAGAGTCAGGAGAGTCAACTAAACAGTTGTAGTGGTAGATTCCCCACAGCCCCCATAGATGTGAGCACATCAGGCTGAAAGCCCCCCAGTTTTTAGTTGTGTACGGGGAACAACTAACAAATTTTGAGCCTGTGAACAAATGCAGCAGCAGCATATTTTATAAAACACAGATATAATTTGGCTGCTTAGTGCTCTGTATGTTAATGGGAGCTACATACGTCCCAGTTATTCTCAGATTGTCATACTTCAATAAAAATGTGCTTCACATTAACTTTTTAATGCATCACTTAAATGTTTCTATTCGGTTAATCTATTATAAGGAAGAATACGTTCACTTTAATGGACAAACTGTTTGTTTTTCTTTTTTCTGTTAATACTTTTTTCATCCTCTTCTAGTTTCTGCTAAACTTTCCACATTGATGATGTCTTTTAAATCTGAAAGTGCCCCCCCTGGAAGCTGGTTTCAGGTGGTGGCTTAGAGTATTGTCATCCATCTAGCACCATTTGAAATCAGTGTTCTTGGGGTGGGAAGTGTGCGTTGCTGCACCAGCATCAGGTGTCCGGCAAAGACAGACTTCACTCCTCAAAGCTACAAACCAGCAGCCTGCGGTGACGGTCCAAGCCCTTTGTCCTCTTTCCAAGGTTGACCGATTTCTTTTGGTGTTCAGAGTCCAATTCTGTGTCTAGCACCATTTGAAATCGGTTACAGTGAAGGACAGATCTCGTCTTAGCTGCAGGAGGATTTTTCAGCTGAGCTTTGACCCTTCTTTGCTTGCTTGGAGTGAAATTTGGAGACATTTTGGTTTTAAAGCAGGAAAATTGATTTAAAAAATGATTAAAATGAATTTCCTTAAATAACAAGTACTAGATATTATTTAAGAACCAATGAAAAAAACCCAAATGCATTTAGCCTAATAAAAACTACATAACGTTTCCCAAGGAAAGTGTGGATCTGTGCAGTTTTATCAACGTGGGTTTTTCAGTTCAACACGTCTCCAATCAATTTCACCACAAGATGGCGCTGCAACATAAAGTCTCACATTGCAAGTGTTTTCTATAAGCAGGTAGCTGGTGGCAAATCGCGTATAATTCCTTATTACTGTTTTCCTTGTAATGCATTTGAAACGTTTACAAAACCTGAGCCTGAAGTCATAAATAAAAGTTTATTTTTTTCTGTGTGTGTGTGTAAGCTTCACAGTAAATATGCATGGCTGTTACTCAGCTAAGTAAAATGTAGACTATAGAAATCCCAGGCAGTAAATGATAGATTTCATAAAATAGAGTAGCGGGTTGACTTTACAAATTAAGAGATCATTTATTTGTTATTAAACCAAAACGTAAATAAGATAAAATTCTTCCCCTAATTCTCCAATTTACTAGAAATTAAATGCAGAATAAACTGCAGCAAGTTTTAACTGATATTTCATGAAGTAGAATCATGCTGTGGAAATTCCTTCATCTCAACTAGTGAAACAAAACCTATAAGTGGTGGGTAAACCATAACATACTATGTCCTAATGAGGCGTCGTCTTGGTCTGATGAAGAAGACGTAACCATTTAGGGGTCAAACATGGAAAAGTTGTGCATGTGCAATCTAAAGTTTAGAGAAAGTGAAATTAAATCAACCTGCAACGGTTTTAGTACATTTCAGGTTTATTCTGACTAACTTTTGAGTAGTGCATGTGAAAGCAGAAAGGATTCGGATGAATATGCAGCCTTTGCTTTGCTTGATTTACACACAAAAGGACAAAAACACAATAGATCAGGCTTTCTGACATGCATACTGAAAGGGAAGTAGGAAGAATGTGAAAGGGCTTGGTCGTCGTGAACCTGTCAGAGGATGAAGAGGACTGTTGAGAACCTTTCTTTGTAAAAACCTGACCTATAATTAAGAGCTCAGATTTATGCATATATAAACAATTTGTCAAAGCATAAACGTGTGATGTGAAGTTTGTGGGAAATAATTTATGTCTAAGATGTTCTTTTTGTTACATTTCGTAATGAGAAAAATGAAACATATATTCTATAAAAAATAAGAATAAACAAATGCCCTACATTTATATCAGTATTGCATGAAATTTTTACATTTTACAAATATATTCAACCCAAAAGTTGAATATCGCTAACTTTTTGTAACATAATTGTGCCCGAGGCCTTCATGGTAAAGCCCTAAAAGAAAGCAGAATTTCCTTGGAGATCACTCAACCTCCTCCCAGTGCAGTTTAAATATGACTGCACTGCCAAATTCAAGAAAAGATAAACCCATTCTCTGGTATATTAGTGTGATTTTACAAGAGTAACATGTTTGCATTAACCATTTATCATTATTGTATGTTAGAGTGGTGGGTAAACCATACGATATAATGTGTTTGGTGTCATCTCGTCTGATAGTATCAAAATGTCAACAGTATGATGAAGAGGACTGTTTAAATACAAACCTTAACATTTTGTAGTGGATTCATGGTTCACACACGTTTCACACAATGTGTTGCACAATAATTAACATTAAACAGTTTGCATTTGCATTTAAAGTTAGAGTAATTCAAATTAAGTTCACCTGGAAAGATTATAGTATAAGCTGAATACCCCTAACTTTTAATGGTCTTCTTCACCTGAATAACGTTTTTCTGAAGCTTCTTTTCTGAACCGTATGCAAGCAAGACAAACAGTGAACACAGCATGTGTCCAGTTCACTGGCCTCGCCTTTCCAATCACTCCGAGTAGAACATTTTTCTTTATTACTTCTTAATCTATGTTGTTATATTATGTTTGTGTGAGGATGACTAGCAAGTGCAAGACGAGCTGGTATAAAAGATTTATTTTATATGGTGCTCGTACAAGTTTCCTCCCTGAGTTGCGGCACATTTTGCACACATGCATGTCAGACGAATAAAACTCTGCAAACGGCTGATTTCTTTTCTCCACTCTTTATTTTGTTATCTGATTACAAATAAAAGGTTAAGTCTGAGAATTCTGAGAATTCTTTATCTGATTTGTGACTTGACAACTTGAAATGAAAATAATGGGCATGATGGGTAATTCTTTTGTTATTTTTGGCCTCTAGTGAAACCTTATTTACCAAAGCACGCTCAACCTTTAGGTAAACATGCGATTAACACACACACATACAGACATAACACAAAACAAGGTCATTTCTTGGCTTTCTGTAGTACGGCGTTACAATGCGCCTTTCATTCAGGCACGTTACTAAGGACTAAAAATGGTTCCAGTTTAATCCGTCAGACTGGTTTTTCTGCACATAGAAAACGTGCTTCTTTTCCACTTATAGTACACAAATATGTAACCAATAATTTACAGGTTTCCACAGTTTTGCTTTGAGCATCTAAAATAATTTTTTTTTTTTTTTTTCCTGCATTTATTCCGAATGACTAAACCAGCGAAGTCATTAAAACATTCAGATTTTACTTGCTTTGGAAAGCCGGTGTAACTGGGCCACAAAGTCCAAGCTCAGCTGTGCTCTAGCCTAGCGCAAACATTTAAAAAATCCATTTGGAGCTCATTAGTGACCAGGAAGAAAAAAAAAAACTCAAACAGGAAGTGGTTATAAGACAGCAAGTGGTTATCAGTGGTTTGCTAACCCTTTAAGATATTATCAAGGATCCGTGCGAGAGCATCAGCTAAGCATCGAGTTCAACCGGCAGCGTTGTCTCGCGTTTCAGACCGCCAATCAGGAGCCAATTTCCGGCATGGATTAAAAATTCCACTTCTCATATACATTCCAAGACTGATCCAAGGACATCCTTCCTCTTAAGGTGATGTTACATTCAGTAGTGTTGGACCAACAGGAGTGTTATGCTTGCTGTGGACAAAAATAGGCATTTAAAAATAATCCAACTTTTAGATACGAG
>JBAMHW010000015.1:4697651-4711791 GCA_037177495.1 Rhadinocentrus ornatus | reverse complement strand
GGGGGGTTTGTGGGGGGGGTGGGTTTGTTTTGGTTTTTTTTGTGGGGCGAGGGTTTGTCGAAAAAAAAGGGGGGGGGGGAAACTTGGCAAGGTTGTTGGAAAAGTGAAAAGTCCCCCCCCCCCCCCCCCCCCCCCACCCCATGTCAGCCTTACACACACACTTGCAGTATAAACATATCATGAGCATTTTGGGTTTTAGCAGCTTGTCCACCTCAGCATTGGTCATTGCCACAACAAGTGACAGAAACATGCATTTGTTTAGTAAGTTAACTGTGAAAGCCTCGCCCATCAGTGTTCATGCGTCTTATACAATAAAGATCATAAATGCTGTGTTCACAAATGTAACTTTACTGTTTGAACGTAAGGAAACAAACATGGCTGTTTTGACAAGGCCTAAGCTGTGATCAAAAATATAAATGCAACACTTTATTTTTTGCTTCCGTTATTCATGGGCTGAACTCAAGACTCCAAGACTACTTCTATAGACACAAAAATACTATTTCTTTTAAATATTGCTCCCAAATCTGTGTGTTAGAAAGCACTTCTCATTTGCCAAGATAATCCACTCATATCCAGTGTGGCATATCGAGATACTGATTAGACAGCATGATAATTGCACAGGTGGACCTGAGGATGCCCACAATAAAATGATCATTGTAAATGTGCAGTGTTATCACACAAAACAATGTCACAGATGTCGCATGTTTTGGGGGAGTGTGCAGGTGGCATGCTGACTGCAGGAATGTCCACCAGAGCTGTTGCCAATGTTCATTTCTCTACCATAAGCCGTCTTCAAAGGTGTTTTAAGAATTGAGATTTTGTAGTTCATCCAACCGGCCTCACAGCCACAGACCACACACCAGCCCAGGACCTCCACATCCAGCACCAGCTTCTTGGACAGTTTGCATAACCAAAGAATTTCTGCACAAACTGTCAGAAAGCATCTAAGGGAAGCTCCTTTGCATGCTCCTCGTCCTCAGTGGGTCTCAACCTGACTGACTGCAGTTTGTCATACTTGAGTGGGCAAAAGCTCACATTCGATGGCATCTGGAGAGGTGTTTTCTGCACTGTACAGGGCAGATGGTAGGCTGTGTGCATGGCATCGTGTGGGTGAGCGGTTTTCTGATGTCAGCGTTTTGAATCGAGTGGCTCATGGTGGTGGTAGTTATGGTATAGGCAGGCTTTTGTTATGGACAATGAAGACAGATGCATTTTATTTATGGCATTTTGAATGCAGAAAGATACCACATAGAGATTCTGAGGCCCATTGTTGTACCATTCATCCACAACCATCCCCTAATGTTGCAGCATGATAATCCACGGCCCCATGTTGCAGGAATCTGTAGACAATTCCTGGAAGCTGAAAGGATCCCAACTCTTGCAAGGCCGGCATACTCACTGGACATGTCACATATTGATGTTTGGGATGCCCTGGATCGAGGACAGCGTATTCCAGTTCCTGCAAATATCCAGCAACTTCGAACAGCCATTGAAGAGGAGTGGACCAACATAATCAACAACCTGATCAACTCTATGCGAAGGAGATATGTTGCACCGTGTGAGACAAATGGTGGTCCGACCAGATACTGACTGCTTTTCTGAACAGTTTTTGAGAAAAAATAAGCCTTTTGTGTCCATAGAAAATGTTTTTAGGCTCAGCCCATGAAAAATGGGAGCAAAAAAAACTTAAGTGTTTATATTTTTGTTCAGTGTATGTCATAATATATTTGATAAAGTGTTACGGGTCCCCAATAAGGCTGAACCACGGCAACAGCAGAATTATGGTCCACGCTCTTCAATCTGGAAAACACGGGTGAAATGTGCAGAGGAATGAAGACACGAACCATGCATTTCTCTTCCCATTTTCTTCTGGATTTATTAGTGTCAATGAACATAGAATAAACATCCACTATGTCACTTGTATTAGTGATTCCTTTTCAATGTCCACAACTGAATGAAAAGCCCTTGTTTTGCTTTGAAGCACATAGTTCAGATTTCTTATCTCAAAAACTTTTCTCACAGTCTAATCCAAAATAAAACACAATTATCTCTGTGCAATGATGTTTCTCAGCAGCTTTGCTAGTTCCTTTACCATAAACACTGTAGTTACAGCTACAAGTTATAACTTATTTTCCACTTCATGTCTTTGCAAACCAAAATAATGCAGTTCTTTAACAGATCTGTCAATGGCTGACATTTAAGAAGTTGAACGGGAAATATCAGTTAAGAACCAAATTAACTGAAAATATGGACTCAGTCACACATCTCTCAAACTCATTAACAATGTAAAAAACAATCATTCAAATCACATTGTCGAGTATTCAGGGGCCAAGCAGTTAAATTATGCTTATTAAAGTAAACAGTAATACTAATGTTGTTCACAGGAGTTTCAATGCAGCGTGATGCTGGCCACGTGAAAACTGCTACCTTTTACAGCGGCCGTGTCACGTGACTCTTCATTTTTAACTAATCATTTAACGCTGCATTTCGCTATTAACACTGTAAAAATATCAATACGTAAGGTCTAACTTTTAGTGACAGTTTTCTGCTGTTTTAACACAGTACTGACTTGGAAAACACAGGTGAAATGTGCGGAGGAACAAGGACACGAACCATTCATTTCTCTTCCCAAAGAAGTCCCTCACCTTAAGGAATCGGTGTGCACCACTGTTATGCATCATTGGTTCCGCTATTCAATTCCTCATGGATTATGTCTATTTCACATTTCACAATATGAAAAAAAGACTTTATATTTTAATGTTGGACTCTGCAATATTTTTTTCACACTCTGTTATCAGAGAGAAATTATCCTCAGGCACAGGTGACCGGTAATTAAAATAAGGGAATTAAAAACAAAAGCACAAATACAAAAAGTCTGCATATTTTAAGATTACCACAGAAGCAACAAGGATGGAGAGATTATCTATACCAATAAAGAAATCAAGGCACAACTTCAGGGAAGAATACTAAAAAAAATATCTGCAATATGTTTACCCATAATGATCAAACTGAGAAGGATCAAGTAGGATATTTTGAGTTGGCTGCTCAAGCATACAAAGTAACCAAAAATGAAGGGATTTGGTGGACAGCTAGACAGTCAGAATCATGAATGAGATCCCGAGATCCATTTTAATGTAAAAAGTAATAAGACACATAAACAGTAAACAATATTGTAGTTACTGTTGTCTACAATATAAAGTAAAGTCAGTGTGCAGGGTACAGGTCGTTGTTACAGACTCCTGTACCCTGCACACTGACTTTAATTTATATTGTCAACCACAGTAACTGTTAGCTTCCTTAGCTGCTTTCATATTCAGTGTACCCATAATATCTGTATTTAGATGCATTTACATACCTAATGCCAACACACAGACAACAGAAGTTTAACTTATTGCTTAAAGATGCACTACAGAACTTTTACCATTTCCTATCAATGGCTAATTTGTCTTATACTGTTAATATGTCCATCTTGCATTCTACCTATACTGTAACCCCTTTCATGCTAAACAGTCTTGTCTTATCCTGAATGTCTTATCACTTGTTCTGTCCTTTTCTTTCTTTCCACTCTGTCTTTAATTATGCTTTCTAGCGTTTCTTTGCTGAATCAGCCATGGTGCATGGTCAAAACGCTGGTGTGTTTAGATCCGCTTGCTAGCATGTGATGCTGTTCGTAAAGCAAAACTCAGATGCAACGTCACGCAGCGTCCCGGACGAAAAAGTTGCATAGTGCGGTTCCTCAGCACCAGGACAATGCTGGGCAGTGACAACTCCAGAAATGCACATAATAAATGTCACTATGCCATCAAATGAGTCCAAAATACAAAGTTTTAAGGTTGAAAAGTTACCTAATGAATCTTTAAGGTTCACTTTTAATGCCTTTATAGTGTTGGGACAGCCTTAACTTTTAACTTTAGGCTCCAAGCAAAGGAAGCATCGTACTGGGTCCTGTTCACAAAACCAAAACATAACAAACGAACAAACATATTTTTGTGGTTGTGTTGCTGGTCAGACAAAAAACTGCACAACTTTGTCAAAGATTACTGGGTCTTTATGGAAGCTGAAAAGGGTCAACTTGTCATCCCAAACAAATACATTTTGTTGGGAGACATGTCAAATATGCTGCACAGTGGTGTGGTGGTTAGCACCGCAGCCTCACAGCAAGAAGGTCGCTTTGGCTGGGGGAGGTTCAAATGTGGGGGGCTGTCTGTCTGGAGTTTGCATGTTCTCCCCGTATATGCGTGGGTTCTCTCCAGGTTCTCCGACTTCCTCCCACCGTCCAAAGACATGCATGTTAGGTTAATTGGTGACTCTAAATTCTCCTTAGGAATGAGTGTGTGCGTGAATGGTTGTTTGTCCCTATCTATGTTGGCCCTGCGATGGACTGGTGACCTGTCCAGGATGTACCCTGCCTCTCACCTGATACACTGCTGGAATGGGCTCCAGCTTACCCCGCGACCCGTCATGGAATAAGCGGTACAGATAATGAATGACATGTCAAATATAAAATCGCTCAGAAACTGGGAAAAACAAGAGGAATGATGGATCATTTGTTTCTTGTGATGCATAAATATTAATTTTTAAAATGGCCACAGTGGATATTGTGCATTTTCTAACTTTGTGGCCTTTCATGGAAAATTTAGACCAAGAAATGGATTTCAAAATCTGCCATTTTGATGGTACAAACTGCATTAGTGTCTATACTGGCAACTTAACATACTGAAAAAGCATCATCAGTGCTGAAAGGTGCACTCACCGGCTGCTTCATCGGGCACACAATGCTATTACACTTTGCCTTCAGATCTGCCTTCATTCTTCGTGGCATAAATTCAACAAGGTGTTGGAAACATTCTTCAGAGGTTTTGCTCCATATTGACATGACAGCATCACACAGTTGCTGCAGGTTTGTCGGCTGCATCCAAGATGAGAATCTCCCGTTCCACCACATCCCAAAGCTGCTCTGTTGGACTGAGATGTGGTGACTGTGGAGGCCGTTGGAGTCCAGTGAACTCATCGTCATGTTCTAGAAAGCAGGTGGAGATGATCTGAGCTTTTTGACATGGTGCATCATCCTGCTGGAAGTAGCATCAGAAGATGCTACACTGTGGTCATGAAGGGATGGACATGGTCAGCATCCATACTCAGGTAGGCTGGGGTGGCTAAACAATGCCACGTTGGTACTAAGAGGCCCACACTGTGCTAACAAAATATCTCCCACAAGTACTTGTATCAACTGCATCTCCTTGAGAAGCTGAAACAAGCCTCTCTCTCCCACGCATGGTTTTCCAGCTACAGGGTGTCAGACAAAAAAAGCCTTGCGGATGATAGTTAGAGGAGCTGAGAGGATCACTCCCCTACCTCATGTTAGGGACCTCTTCCACCAGAAGCAGAGCACTCATCTTAAAAGCACCCCTCACATCCTCTCCACTATTTTGAACTGCCATCAGACAAACGGTTCCACGATGAAAGACAGAACCCCCAGACTGATCAATAGCTTCCTTCCTTCCTGATGCTGAACTGTTATTGAGTGTATTAGTATTGTACTTATCAGAAGTCTCAAGCTTTGGCAGTGTTTTGGTTTCAGATTATTATTGTTACAGAGTAATTTTTAACCACACATCACTGTAACATGCATATCCACTTTTATCACTGGTTGCTGCTCATGAACATTCCTACAATTTATCTTACAGCAGTACATCTTGGTGATGCATCTGTGTTTTTTTGCCTGCATTACTATTATATGCAAAGCAAATTGACAATAAAGTTTGATTTGAACAACCGAACAGGTGTACTAACTTTATAAAGTGTCCCTTGAGTGTATACAGTAAATGTTTTAGAGCAACATAGGAACTTATTTAATTTTACATCAAATTCAAGACAAGCCAATATTTATTTGCTTGACTTCACTCTTATGTATTTTCTTTATAATTTATTCATCATCAATCGTTAATAATCGTGATAATTTTTACTTTCTTAAACCCAATTGGGAAATTCAGCTCTGCATTTTACCCATCTCGAGATGTACTAGAGAGCAGTGGGCTGCCATGTTTTAGTGCCTGGGGAGCAGTTGTGAGGAGTTAAGGGACTCAAACCCAGGCTCTCCTGACCCAAGTCCACCCATGTAACCACCAGGATACCACTTCTTTTGTTGTTATTAATGTATTCAATGCTGAATTGTACTTCATTTTTTCCTGTCTTTTTTTCAGATTAATCTGTATTTTATTTTTAGAACAAAGGAAATAAATTCAGGTGTCTGAGGGTTAATGGTTTTCTATGTTTCATTGCAGGGCTACTCCAAATTATGAGTCATTGTGCAGAACCTCCAAAGTTGTTGGATCCATTAGGTTGTTGGGCCAGATGTGCTGAAGCAACACAAAAACCCTGCAGGACTGCAGCCTTCGTGGGACCAAACTGAGTAGCCCTGCAATGTTGTACAGAGGGAGGAATGTGCTACTATGAAATACTTAATTACAGCATTAAATTATTAGTTAAATGTGTCATTATTATTTAAAATTAGAAATAATGCATAAAATCAATTTATCAATAATTACTTTAATATGTCATCAAATATAGGAAATAAATACAAAAGTGCCACAGTGAAATTCATACTGATTAAATGTGTAAATTTATTAAAATCTGAAAGAAATACATCAATAAAACATTAATTGAAACTATTTAAATTTATGTCAAAACGTATAAAATTTATGTTTTTAATTATTTCATGGTCTCAATGTGTTATGAATAAAATTTTGGAATAGTTGCAGCATCCCAAATATTTTAATATGACAACACAAAAAGTTTTCCTCCTTTTTTAAGATTTAGGATTGTTTTCTCTTTAGTATTAGACACAGGATCATGGTTCTGCTTTGCCCATACATTTGACCACCACAGTTATCATCCATCATGCTGCTAGTTTACCACATAGCCACTAGATGTCACTATGCTACTGACATAGTGGATAACAGCAGTTAAACCCTGCACAGCCTTGTCAGATAGTCTTCATTATGACACTTCTGACAAAAGGCGCAGGTTTATGTGGCAGAAAAGTTCTTCACACATTAAATGAATGTCAGCTTGGTAAGTAGTGCATATACTGTGTCATATTTAGTCCAGACTAAGTTGTTAACATAAAGCTTTCTAAAGGGAAGTCCAGGCGTTGGTGGCTTTCTTGTGGTTACAGGAGATAAACTTCTTTCTTGTGATCTTGTTGTGACTTTGCTGACTAAAGATATTACAGGAAGTAAAGTCTGAGCTGTAAAAGAAATGTGAGTGTAAAAGAAAACAGAGTGTAATGCTGTGCATTAAAGCAATTAAAGAAGGACCTTTCAGATTGGCTGTAGGGGTTTTCAAGATTCTCTTCACCACTTCAACCCAGATCTCTGCACCTCTTCCTCATCCACTCCTCTAGAGTGTTCTGAATGTTGTTTAACAGGTTAAGCCGCTTGCACTGCACTCTGGCTTTCAGCAGACTCAGCTGCTTGAGCCAGTTCATGTGTAAAGATTCTCTTTAAAAATTTGGATGCAATCAAACAGGCGGATGACTTTAGGACCCAGAGAGACAGACACCCAGGGGGCGCAGTAATATTTTTAATGTGACCACAGAACCTGTTTGCTTACACTTGCTTCCTCTAAGACAGTTCATATGTTCCGTCACAGTAGTTCCTTGATTGTAGGTTTGCAATAGAGAAACGCTGTGTTGCAACAGAAGTGTCACAGCACTCAACAGCTCAACACAAGCGTTGGCAACCCTACTCCATGATTCGTGGTCAGAGATCTTTGTGACCGGACATGCCTGTGAGAGGTGTCCCATCCCAGGCAGCATACAGCCAACCATGGAGCAGCAGGCCTGGATTCTGAGGAGCATCCTGACCCAGCTGGAGAAACAGGAGATCGAGGATGAGACATCAGATTGTATGGCTGGGGAGTTTGCGGTGAGTCAGTAATGTTTCATTTGCTGAAGTATTGTTTTTACTAACACAGAAGATGCAGTCTAGGTACAAATGATTTAATGCTGTGTTGTGCTGAATGAACTGACTGCAAGCAAAAAGTAAATGAGTTTACATTCTTCCCCATTTCCACTTTTTAACAAAAGTCATCATGCTGGTAAGTACAAAGCTATTGTACTAATAGTTCCAGCGCCATTTTTATGCTTCCTCTTTGTACTGATGCTTGTCACTGAAGGCATATCAATGAGGAAGACTTGCAGGCAAATTGACTACAAACAATCACTCGTGCTTGTGACAAGCACTTGTACCCATATGAACTAGAAAATCTCCCTCCAAAGTGTTGATAGCTGTGGTTAGCTGCCTTGGTGACAAGTGACATACAGGACCCTAGGACAGCACTGTGTGCTTCACATGTCACATTAATCCAACTCCAAACACTCCACAGGAAGGGGTCTGTTGCATCACTTCCTTTGGAGGACAAAAAGCACTTTATGGCGTAAAAGGTGCAGAAGGTCTGCAAGACCTTTTTACAAAACAAAACTGCCAGAACAGCCTCAGAACGAGGGACCAGTGTCTCATGAGGTCCTATAAGCATGGATGCCCCACAAGTTTGTGTGTCAGTCAACTTAGGGAAATACTTTCATAAGTCTCAGTTTTTTTCTTCATCTGAGGATGAAATCACATTCAGTCATGTTAAGAAGAAATGAGCCAAAAATGCTCAGAAAACCACCGACTGCTTCATGGAAATTAAGAGAATAAGAAACAGCCAGCTGCAGCAGGTCTGAGAAGCATGAGTAACTGATCATCAACGAATATGAAGACATTTTCCTTTCACATTTAACTTATTTTAAGCTTAGCAAAATTAAATAAAAAAAAACAGAATGTTGTTACATGTCTGCGGGAGAAATGTCTTATGTTTGGACGTGGAAGAATTTGGAAAACGTTCTGATGGATATGTGGTCAACCTAAGACCGCTAGGATCTGATGCAGCTCTATGTTATGCTTTTAGGTGTTGGAAACAATGTGTTTGTCACAAATATGACAAACGATGTTGCATGTTTCCACTTGGAAAGTAGTAGTAGTCTAGTCACAAAGGAAGAAAAGAGCCATCATGAATTGCTTTAAAATTGCATTGTGGGCATTTAAACTGTAATCCAGTAGGATATCATTTGTTGTTTATTTTAAATGGCAGCATTCAGATGCCTGTTAACATAATACCTAGGCAGAGAGACATCAGCAATAATCCTAGAGAAGCAACTGTTGTGGCCGATCAATCTGGAATGGGTCATAAGATCATTTCCAAAGAATCTGAAGTCCATTATTCTACAGTGAGAATAATTATATTTATTGAAAAGCATTCAAGACATTTTCTTATCTTCCCAGGAGTGGAAGTGCCAACAAGTTCATGCCAAAGGCAGTCTATGCAATGCTCAGAGAAATTTCCAAACACCCAAAAGCTCCATCTCACACTCCACAGACCTCGGCTAGCATGTTAAATGTTAAAATTGCTAAAAGTCTTACATAACCTCAATTGGTAGAGCATCAGTCTCCCATGTGGGAGACCAGGGTTCAATCCCCCAGGGGAACCTAACACCTTAGGCAAGACCCTTAACACTACTGCCTAACTATTGTAAATCACTATGGATAAACGCGCCAGCTACATGACTCTAATGTAATGTAACATTTATAACAGTACAATTAGAAAAAGACCACAAACTAGAACAATGTCCTGAGATCAATAATGCAACTGGAAAACACTCAAACACATCACATCCCACCGCATACCAACTGCCGAACATGGCCTTGGGCACCGTGTAGTCACTGAGGTAATAGTTAACTCTGCTATATTAAAGTATTCTGAGGCTGTAGCTCTGATAACTAAAGCTTGGAAGAAACTGGCTCATGTGACAGAAAATGTATTATTTGAACCAGGAATTTTCTTTAAGAGGAATTTTTTTAGGTCAGTTAATAAAGTGTCTCAAGATACGATTTTCTTATATTCTTAGTTACAGTTTGAAAACCATAATAATTGATTGTACGGAAAATCTTTATTCTTGCACTCAAGATTTCTTTGAAATGAACACATTCAGAGTATTTTTCACACAAACTTTTCTGGACAGACTTTGGCTAATGAGTGGTTGAGTTTTCATTATAGATTTTAATGGGGGACAATTAGACGTTGCTCGACTGTTCTTTCAGAAACGTGAGTTTTTGCGGCCAGAACTTTCCACCCAGATGTTGGTGTGTGACTTTCAGACCACATGTCAACAGTGTGCTGGGTTCTTGAAGTCTCAGTTGCCCTGTCAGTAGAAAACCACTGAGAAGGAGGCAGAGATGCCTTTAGCCCCACTGTGTGTGTGTGTGTGTGTGTGTGTGTGTGTGTGTGTGTGTGTGTGTGTGTGTGTGTGTGTGTGTGTGTGTGTGTGTGGGTGTGTGTGTGTGTGTGTGTGGTTACTGACAACTTATACGCCCGGATTCAAGCACTCAAACGGCATGAAGATTTCCTAATTAACAGAAAAAATAATTTAAACATCAAGCTACAGTGTTGATGAAAAATAAAAAAGCCTTTTGTATTTGCATTATTTATTTAAAATGATCTGTGTGCTGTTTTAATCATCAGGTAATACTGTAGTCCAATCACTAATGGAATACAAGGACTTCTACAGAAACTGTACAGCCTATATTTAATGCCCTAGGAACTCTTGCAATGCAAGAAAGGCCGTAACTTCCCCAACTAACAGATTTAAGAGGTTTCAAGCAGCGTACTTAAATGAGTTCAAGTTTATATCAAAGTTGGCCAAAGTGTGCAAACGGAAAGAGTATAAAACACTAAATCTCTAAGACAGGAGTAAATACAAGATAAAACAGCAAAAAATATCCAGGGCTGGGCTTGTTATTAATGCATTAATAATTGAACACAGACAGTTTTATTATGAGTTAATGCACCTTTTTCTTCTCCTCCTAACTGTCCCCGTGTCTGTCTGTAGTCCCTCACTGGCTTTGCCTCACATCACAGAATCACTACAAAAAAATGTTATTACTCTAAACTTTATTAGGCGAATTTTTGTTTGTTTTTTTACACTTAGACGTCTCTTTATTGTTTTAAGGTTTTTAGTTTAATAACTTTGTACGCGCTAAACATGTTGCCTTGTCAAGTTTTCTCCGGCTGCTTTTATGTCATAAGAAAATCTTTAATTGGAGATTAGCACAAGGATGAGGTCATTATCTTTACTTTCTCTTGAAACATCACTTCCTCCTTCACAATCTAGAAGCTACGAGACTAATCCCGTTTGTTTTGGCAGGGAAACACACCTGAAACTTCTCACAGCTTTGTCTCACTGACTTGTGACCTTTTAATAAATAAATCTCGAAATTTTCATCTTGGATTTTTTAAAAATAATATTTAAGTTGGAATTTAGATATTTTAACTGCAACTGTGTTAAAGGAATAGCTACTGCTGTTAAAAACAGCTTATATGTTTTTATGTTGGTGAACCTTTGCTTATATAGAGGTGTTTTCCATCCATCCATCAGTTATACTTCGTCCAATAAAGGCCACAGGGCAGGTGGAGCCTAACCCAGCATTTAGCAGGTGAGGGGCAGGGTACACCCTGGACAAGTCACCAGTCCATCACAGACCCTAGAGGTATTATTTTTTTATATAAACCTTTGCAACACACTGCTTTTGAATTGTTTAATTTTCTACATAATGCGATTAAACCAAAGAATATTATGCAATCAAATTTGCATGATAAAAACCGAGGTATGCCACTCAAGCGGGTCCAAAAGCCGGGAGGAACAAGTTAAAATGATCAAGTGTCTGAGCTGCTCCAATGTGATGAGGCAACACCTTCTATAAATTTAGGAGCTGCAACTAAAAATGCTCAATCACCTCCACCCTTTAGCCTGGATCTAGAAACATCCAAAAGGAACCAAATCACAGAGTTTAGTACTCTGAATGGAGTAGGAGGGTGTAAAAGCTCAGGCGGGTGGAGTTGCCGTGTCTTATTAAAAACAATGTATTTTGAGCTGGACCCTTAAACGGACAGGAAACCAGTGTAAAGAAGCTATTGGTCTAATAAATTCTTCATGTAAAGAGAGATATAGCTTAAGTGTCAAACTTTGAAAAAAAAAATTAAAAAAAATAAAATAAGGTACTTTATGAAACTGTCTCCTGACCATTATTGCAGGTGATTACTCTTTCAAAGTCCGTCCTTTACAAGATTTTTCTCAATTAGCCTGATTTTCTATCGCCTGCTAATTGCTGGGATCGGTTTCAGCGTCCACATGACCCTACACTGGACGTAGCAGTATAAAAAATGGAAGGATGGATGGACTGAGCTGAATGTCCACTGACGTTTCTTTAAAAGGTAAAAAACAAAGCAGTTAAATGTATGTGGGGAATGAACTTTCTTTGGTGTTTTTCAGAGGTTGAAATGTCTGTCCATGAAGTATCGCATGGAGAAGACCTACCCCTCCAAGGTAGCAGAAAAGCAGGAAAACATCAAGAAGAACCGATACAAGGACATTGTTCCCTGTAAGCTTTGCAATGCAGATCTTTTAAATATCAGTACAACATGAACTCTGGAAAAGCAATGAATTCTCTCATGTATGCAATAGACTATAACTATAAAAAAATCCTTTCATTGTGGAAGAACCTGACTGACAGGTCAGTTTCTTTTAATAAATGTGTATTTTGGAATAAAACATTGATGCAATGACTTCTCTCCTTTTAGTTGACCACAGCAGAGTAAAACTCAGTCTTGCCACAGCTAAAAGTGACACAGACTACATCAATGCCAGTTTCATTAAGGTAACCCAACATTGTCTTCTGGAGAAAACTGCTTTTTATTCATTCAAAATTGCATATACGGTGGAACTGACCGTTTTGTGTGTTATGTGTACAGGGAGTGTCAGGGTCCAGGGCCTATATTGCCACTCAGGGTCCACTGCCTCACACAGTAGTGGACTTCTTGAAGATGATTTGGGAATATAACATTAAGGTAGGTCTGCTGGTGATTTGTGATGCTCAAGAAGGCCTGTTTTGAATTACCCCCAAACAGATAATTACATGATCTTATCATTTTTTGACTTGGTTCTCCTTTTGTTGTTTTCCTTCTTTGACTTTTTAAAGATCATAGTGATGGCCTGTCGAGAATTCGAGATGGGAAAGGTAACACTGGCTTCCATTTTCCTTATTTTCTCAGTGCCCTTCATAGGTTATGAATTTGTATCTTTGCATTTCTTTGTGAATTTACAATGAATGTTTTCTTAAAAAAAAGAAAAAGAAAAAAAGTCCTTATTTTGTTTTTCTCTCTTTTTTCTTAGAAAAAATGTGAACTTTACTGGCCAAAGAAACAAGAGGAGACCTTTGTTTGTGAGGCCTTCAAAGTTCACTGTGTAAGTAATGTTTTCCTCAGCCACACTTCCTACTTTGTCAGCTTCCTACAGTTATTTTAGACCAAACACCTACAGCATGAAATGGTTCTAATACTGTCAAGGCAGTAGCAAAGAAACTGATACTATCGCTGTTAAGACGCAAGAATAAAGCAGCTTATGTTTTTACATTTTTTTGTTGTTCTAACAGGATTCTGAAGAAGAAAAAGGAGATTATCTGACAAGGACGTTAAGGGTGACTTATCACAACGTAAGCGCTGACTGTGTGAATAATTGCCAGGGCAACTCTCCTGAGACGAGAGATAAGCAGCCGGTGCTTTGTTCAGCCACTGAGCCTGACGGCAGTAGCTGAAGTTTTACAGCTGATATTTTAGGACTACACTGTTGATTTATGTAAATCTACAGCCACAATCTGGTATAATATGTTTGTCATGAACCACTAAATAATCTTGCTTTAAAATGTTTTTTCTTTTTTTTTATTAAAACTTTTCAGTGCAGCCGCACTTTGAAACAGCTGCACTATGTCAACTGGCCAGATCACGGCGTACCAAACACCATCTCTCCCATTCTGGACCTGTTGCATGAGATGCGCTGCTATCAGGCCCATGACGACATCCCCATCTGCATCCACTGCAGGTCAGCCTTGCATATGCAACTGCTCTTAGCTGTGTTTGAACTAAATGTTCTTTTCTTTATGTCTCATTTGCTTCTTTCTTTCTTAAAACAGCTGCATATTTATTTATTTATTTATTTATTTATTTATTTATTTATTTATTTATTTATTTATTTATTTATTTATTT
>JBAMHW010000015.1:4656847-4673991 GCA_037177495.1 Rhadinocentrus ornatus | reverse complement strand
TTGTGATTTCAGGATTTTTTTTTACATTATGTCTCTCACAGTGGACATGCACCTAGGATGAAAATTTCAGACCCCTCCATGTTTCTAAGTGGGAGAACTTGATTTAAAAGGTCCAATTCGAGTGAGTACTGTAGCGTGGACACAATCACGGCCCAGAAAAATATTCTTGGTGCATTCTAGTTGTCTCATAATTTCAAGACTAGAAAATCACTTGTTCTCACGTGTGCACGTTTTTACATCAGCCAGTTTTTGTGATAATGATTAATAAACCACACATATTGACGCCACATCCCCACTGTAACAACTAGTTGCCATTTCCATTGGAAATTTAGAGAACACAAAACGTATTGGTAGGAAATTTAATAAAGACAACAATTGACTACAGGCGCTAGTGGGCGTAGCCACCTTTAAATCTGGAATCTTTTGGTCTTTCGCCATTTTTAAGTTCTCTATTCAGAAAAACAAGGTTACTGCATCATTTCTGACTAAAACTTTCTTTGGAAAACAAGCTCCAAAGACAACTGGAACGCACAATGTGTCTGGATTTAGGTGGACCAAATGCAGGAAGTGGACTACAATGCATGGCAACATATGCACATGTAAAACAATAGCCTGGAGAATTAGCTTGAGGTCAAATTTAGAGCAATATAAGTAGGTAAAAGCTCTAATATTTGGTCAAATAGGTTTTATCCACTGCTGCCAGCCAGGGTTTATATGTGGAAGAAGACAAAGCTCACCAGAGCAGAAGGGAATAACATATTATACAAATATGGGAGATGGAAAGAGCTTTGTCGGTCACCGGATTGGGAAACAGCTTTATAACCCCGCCCAGATTTATCTGCAGCACAGTTGCTTCCCCAAGATCACTGCTGATGTCTTTTCTCCTTGGCATTGTGTTAACACACACCTGAAAACTTCTTTTATAGATGAGCTGATCAAGCTGATCAGCAGTGCCTGACTGCTACTAACCATCTTACATTTTACTTTTTCACACACTTGTGCATTTTACCTTCGATTTCACCAGAAAAATAAAGACAATCTCATCTTGTGTCGTTCATCTGAGGTTGTATTTATCTAACTTTAAAATCTTTTTTTTCTCTCTCTCTCTTTTAATGTCTGGATATACAAAAAACCACACAAGTGAAATGGGATGTGTTTCCTTTTCACATGACTGTTTCCATCTCTCTGAAATCCTTCATGACGTCGTACCTGCGGCGTTTGAAGGGAGACTTGGGCATGTCGGCAGTCGGGACCATTTGTTCTCCTGGTCGCACCCACATGATGGGCCCATCATCACTCTGAGAGCGACAGTCGAGCTTCAGACTGGAGAGGCTTCCCCATGGCAACGTCATCTACAGTCACACACATCATACACCTTTAGTAAACTTAACACAAATAATTTTTTTTAATATTTGGTGGGAGAAGCTGGGGGGAATCAAGTTATGCAAAAATATTGAAAAATATTCAAATCTGATGCTGTTTCTGTGATTTTACTGACTTAATTAAAAGGGCCCATATGATGGCATGAACCTAGCATCGTACAACATAACAGATCAAACCCCAGACTGACTTCCTGCAGTGGTTGCACTGGAGTGCCTAACTTTTTCACTGGGGTGCACTACCGAAAATGGAGGTTGTGTTGGCCAGCCACACATGGTAATATCCACATCTCAACACCAGTATATATCCACTTTAATTTTATTTGCAACCATAAGTCTAAACACTACATATTTCATTTCACATTACTTCTTTACTAAATCACTTTAATTTCCCAAACCGTGCCAAGTTAAATACACTTTGGCTCTGTAAGGTTCAATTATGTTTGTATTAATACTTGTTTCTTTTCTTTGAGTTACCTGGGGTTCAGTCTCTCCTTCCTGGTGCAGCACAGGTGTGGCCAAGAGGTTAGGACTCTGATAAGCTGCTGCCAGCTTCACTGGACTTTACCACATGCTGCTGTGTCATAGGAGTTTGATTCTAGTTATATTTAGTTGGCCTCTTTTATCAGTTTGGTAAGTTGAACTTTTGATTTGGTAAAGTTCCAATTTTGGGGTAAACAAAAAACCTGCTTTGCTGCTTAGTCCCCGACAGAGGTGCACCCTAATTTTCCCCAGTGTTGCCCTCGAAACCACATTTTAATTCTTTTTAAGGATTGCTTTTTGATTATTACCCATATATGTGGCTGGATATTTAAATGATTTTGAACCAGAATGAGGTTTAGGAGAAATGTTTATTTTAAGTAGGAATCATAAGTAGAAAAAAGGATCATTTTTTTAAAAGTAAACAATGTGCTAAAATCTCTGAGCTGAATGAAACAAAACATTTTAAACTCTGAAATTACTCATTTACATATAACATGTTCTTTCATAGGGCAAAATCAAGAGGCAACCCCCGGTGGTAAAATGTGAAGCCTTTGCGGAAGTGCAATAAATTGCAGTTCTCCCCTCATCCACTAGGGGCTGGCTCCTAAACAGAGTCAATCCCCACAGACTCCACAGCAGAAATAAACATGTTTAAAGCCCGGTACAAAAAAACAATTTAGGATTAATAGGTTAAGTTTACCTTCATGACAACTAAGAGGGGGGTGAATTTTTTTCTAACTCCTCTGTTTGGATGTTATTTAATCTGGAAATTATGCATAATTAGGGGCGTGTCCTTTTGATTGACAGGTATCCAATAACTGCTGTAAGAAGGGAGAGTGCAGCACAACTGCGGTTTTTAGCCGGCTAACAGCGCGCCTACCTCCATTAGCTGGTTAGCTACCGTTAGCTCTTAACTACAGCCAGCTCAGAGTTTGATGGGTGTCCATCATCCACCCCCACCATCACAGTCACCCTCTCAGCTCCACCTCTTTGACCATTTTTGGATTTTCCAGGAATGACGACTCGCGTGACGCTGCAAAGATGGAGACGGTGGGACACACCCAATGAGCTTCAATTCAGCTCTTCAGAAACCTACGAGTGACGTCACGGAGGCTCCGTCCATCTTTTTTATACAGTCTTTGGGCAAAATTAATTTAAAGTTGATCCAGTTTTGTTCTTGTTAATTTGAATCAGAAACTATGAAAAAAATCTTAAATCTAGTGGGATTAACAGATCTCACCCACATGAGTTATTTCCACAAGATTCCACGTTTTCCAGTAGATTCCAGTTTCCAGCCTAATCCACACCAGTTGCAACTTCAAACTGACTCAACACAGTGTAAAACAGAGAAGATCTACCCCTTCTCTGGCATTTATTGGCTTTTTACTGCGGTGTCATTATATGAGCTCATAATGGATGGGTGTGGGGGATGAATACAGAATAAAAAGGGAGATAAAAGTCCTAAACCTAGACCTGAGAATTGTTTTACCAGCGTGACCATGAAAAAACTGTTAATCACACCCGATAAATGGTCACCCTGCGGATGTTGAGATGTTATGACAGTGATGCTGCCTGGAGGAATTTACAGTAAGATGTACAGATTTTATCAGAAGTGTTAGGACATTTATGTGTCCCTGTTCAGTTCTTCTGTGTTCTTCACATCAACACTAGAACGCAGTAAAAAGTTTACTCTTTCTGGAAGAAGACAGAAGTCAAACACTCAGTAAAAGTTAGGAACTTTGTCCTCTGCTGGATTCTTTTGTGTGTGTGTGTGTGTTTATCTCAAGCATCACACACTTCATGAACAGCTGCTTTTAGCCAAACATCATCTCTCTTGTAATATTACTAACCAAGCTTTTGCCCCTCTGCCTCTTAATTATGTTGTAATTTTGCAACTGTTATATTTGAGGCTGCAGATCTTGGCCAGGACGTCATTGGAAAAGAGGTTTTCAATCTCAGTGGGATTTTCCCAAAAGAAAACTTTAGGTTAGGCAACATACAAACAAAGGAAAACAAGAATCCTTTGCAGTAAATAACTGGCTCAATTATTGACACATCCATGATCATAATAAAAGGGGGGAGTAGTAGCCTGGTGGTGACAGAGGTGGGCTTCGGTCTAGAGAACCTGGGTTCCACACTGTCCTTAACATCGTCATGGGCTCCTAGTTTAACTAGTGATGGGTTTGTAATATACTAACAAATAACTGATATCACCTAAATGATCACATTTTTTCAGTGAGAAAACGAGGCCCAAGACCTCACTACCCTTAGTCTTCATTTTATGGTTGCTGCGTATCATCATGATGAGACAATGTCTCAGATTTCGTTTGTTTTCCTGGATGAAAGACGTATTCTTCCCATTGCTCCTGTCAGCAGCAAGGTAAACAACGAGAAAGCAAACGGCAAGCTTTGCTTTATTTCTACCAATTTTCCTCTCAAACCTCTAAGAAATCATTCTACAGCAGAAACTAGAAGCACAGAGAGCGCAGGCCTCCGCCAAGCCATTGGCTTTTTGTTTTTCTTTTCTTTTTGCCAATGGCTGTGGGCAATATTTTGAGTTAGTGATCATTTTGCCATTAGAGCTTCTATCTCCCCATAGTAAAGAATCCTTTAAAAAAAAATCCTGGATTCAGGCAGTGATCAAATTAATCACTTATTCCTGAAGCAATTTCTTAAATTTCCTAAAAATTTCTTCTATAACTTTAGGAGTTTTGTTGCTAAAAGACAGGGGCTTACCTTGTAAGACATGGAGGAATGCTTGAGGTTTTCCACTTTGGGATGAGGGGATTTTTTCCAGAAATCTACTAATGCTGGGCTCACGGCAAATGATTTTCAGTCGCAGACTAAAAACGGAAGTCTTTAGGAAATCTTAGGAGTCTTACTGAAGTCACGGCGCGCTCCCGTCATCTTCATCGTTAGGTTTAAAGTAGTAATCTGCGCCGTTTCATGTCAATCTTTCTCTAGTCTTAGGTCTCCGACAATTTCAAACATGTTTGAAATTATCGCAAGTTGCCGTAACAAAACACGATCAACAACCAATAGATGAGCTCTGACAAAAGCAGAAACAGGAATCCCGACAGACAGAACGGCAAAAACGGACGGCGGGAAAAAAAAAAGATGAACACGAACTGACGAAACGTTGCAGGTAAGCCGCCAGAAAGAGGAGCGGATGGTTTTTAAGAAGCAAACGTCTGCTGTGGATCATTTATGTGTTACAGTATTATGATCTAACAAAGAATAGAAACTCATTCATCCCTCCAGATTCTGAGGAGTCGGTGTAACAGCTGGTGGAGATGCAAAGGCAAACCTAATAATGATCCTGGAGGAAAACTTTCCCCTCGCTTGCTTTACTGTGGGCAGATCAGCCCTGTTCCACATAAACTGTCCAACACATTGCAAGAATCTCGTTGTAGTCTTGTAATTACTGAAAAGTCTTTGTCAAGTCTCAGTCTGAGACCAGGCTAAGACTCGAAACATTTGTCTTTAGATGTGAGCTGGTAGTTTTCTAGAGTCTTCTGATGTAAGCCCAGCATAATTTCTGACAACTGCTCTCCTTTTTAGTTTAAAACTTACAGACAGACTGACTTCTGGGAGTGTGTTCATCATTTACTGTGTTGCTTTGAAGGGTTTTTCTTGGAAAAGCTAATGATTTTCAGTCTCAAACCATCTGGCTAACTGACATTAATGTCTTGTTTTTTCCTGGTTTTTACGACTCATTACAGGAAATAGAAGATGTTCTGCAACATTGTGAAGCGCAGCAAGTTTAACTTTAACTATTTGCACTTGCTGCAGTATCTGTCTTGTAAAAATTAATGGTTTGTTTTCAATTTTCTGAAATTGCAATATGTGCAATTAGACATTTTGATTAATTTTTGTTTTTGTCTCCTTTAGTTTCGATACCACCTGCTGAAGTGGCTACAAGCTCAGACAATTACATTAATGAAAGAAATGAATGAAATAAAACACAAGTAAAAAAATATACTTTAATTAACCCTGAGGGGAAATTATAATGATGTTAAATTGGACTGTATATGAGATTGGAGTTGGAATAACTGAAATTTTTGGGCTCAGCGTGGCTCCAAAAGCTGCTGCGAGGAGTCGGCACAGATGTTTAGCAGCATCATCAACAGGAACGAGTGTGTGAAGAAAGTTGGCCTCCATTTATGTGGATTTATTTTTAGTTCCAGAAGATAAATGGGATCCTTAACTAGATCAGCCTCCACTAGAAAACATCCTGCGGCTTTCTTTCTTCTTTGTGTTTCTTTTAGTTAAATGGTTCCTTGGTTGGAGCCAGTGTTTATCTGACTTCCTGTTGCCTTTCTATCATCTCCAACCAGTCTGCCCATTCTCCTCTGACCTCAACATTATGGTCCAGACAACTGCTGCTCACTGGATATTTTCTCTTCTTCAGACCATTTTCTGTATAAATTCTAGAGATGGTTGTGGGTGAAAATCCCAGTAAATACTCAGACCAACAACCATGCCATGTTCAAGGTCACTTAAGTCCCCTTTCTTCTCATTCTGATGCTCAGTTTGAACTTCAGCAAGTCATCTTCTCCATGTCTACACGACTAGAGGCATGGAGTTGCTGCCATGTGAGAAACAATCTGCAGATTCTGGCTTATTAACATGTCAGCTTGTTTTTGCTGCTCCTGGTAGCCGTTACTGAAACTGTGTTTGTTAATCTGTACTCATGCAGGACCTCCAAGCTCCCATCAGCACCAGTAATAACTAAAACTTAAATGTTACATAATGTGATAAGATCACAGACAATCGTCTTCCTCAGACCTTGAGAAATGGTGACTCTTCCAGCATATCCAGGAACTCTGGGAAGTAGTCTCCGACTTCCTCGTCCACAGCTCCCACCAAGCTGATCTGTCTCATGGGTCCAGCTCGGTACGTTCCCGAACAGTAAGTCCGACTCACCTGCAACAGAAGAATCATTTAATGCATGCTACACTTCATTCAAATGATGTTTTATAAACCAATTCCCTCAACATATGGAGCTAATTTCAGGTGTATTAATAATAGGGTTCTGCACATTTGTCTGTACTCCAACGAGCTAGCATCCACTGGAAAGCAGCCCTCATTAACACACCTATGCTCATCTCATTTCAAGTCAAAATGTTAGTGGTAGTGTTATACTGTGCAGCCCAACCAATTAATATAAAAAAAAAGGATTAAGAAGGATATTTAGTGCTTAATGACCCATGTTTTCTCACACATCCTGTAGTAATGCTGTAGTAGCTCTCCCACTTCCTTTAGATGTCATCACAACCAGTCTATGTCCAAATTTAACGGCAGGAATCCGCCCACTGGGCTTTGTTTTTTGATTGAACGGCGTTACAGACGAGGGTGGAGACGCAGCAGCGGAGAATATATTTTACGGGGTAATTATTAAGAAATTCACGTTGTTAAATATATGTAGGTTTTTGAGAGTGTATAAAGTGTGCGCGAATGTTAAAAATGTTCATTATAGTTTGGGAAAGGTCTATAAACACTCCGGGGAGGAATAATTAGGACTTAACATGCATTTCAATTGTGAAATATTTTATTTATCGCGGGATGTTTTCAGAAAGTAACCCCGCAATAAACGAGGAACCACTGTATTTTGAGCATTAAGGTTAAAAAGATGCTTCAAAGAATCAGTACATACAGTAACTTCTGACATTAGTCTTGCTCTAAGCTCCATGCAGAATTTCCTCTCATGCCACAGATTAATTTCTCCAAGGAAGCAGCAGCAGCAGCGCTGAACATCAGGCATGATGGATACTTTTCCTCTCAGTCAAATCGCTCACACCCAGCAGCAGCAGCCATGGCTCCATATTATAAGCAGGGACAAATCCATACACAGCTATAATGAGTGATTTTTTATATGCTTGTGTGTGTCTAGCAGACATGTTTCAGACCCCAGTATATGACTCATACAAATAACTTTATTGCACACAACCTCACAGCTGCTGCGTAGAAAACACGCCACCCTGCAATCACAGGATTCATCAATCTGTGGAACAATATTAAACTAGTTGGTAAACAATATTTTTCTGTCCAGGTACAGTAGCAGCAAAATAATGTGAACACTGCTGTTTTCTATCTAAATGCTGCTCAACATCATCACAACCAATGGCCCAGTACAGTGGGCAGTGTGTTCAGCATACTCTGTGTCAGCAGGAATCACCAGATCTGGACCTGGAAGGCTACCATCCTGCAGGTTTTTCCCTGAAATAAAATGGTTCTCCAAGGAGCTTGTTGTCAAGCCTCTAAATGACCCATTAACTTGAGTCAGGTGTGTTGCAGCAGGGAAACATCTAAAACCTGGTCTGGAATTGGTGATGCTGCTTTAAGCAGTTAGAGATGTGACGTTCATGAACGAATCGATTCTTTTGAATGGTTCCTTTAAATGAACGATGGGAACCGAGTCACAGCTGTGAGCCATTCATTTGTGAGCTATTCTTTTTATATGCAAATTTTCCACACTGCCTTCATCACATTTGTGCTATCATAGAAGTCTGATGTCCAACATGCTCCGTTCATGTGAAGCATCTATGGGCAGAGAGTATTGTTCAGAAACAAATACTGTGAGTTCTATCCAAAACATTTACTAGAATTTGCACTGGCTGCTCAGGTTTATCCTTTTTTAATCTATATTTTTCCTACAATTTTATTTAATCTTGAATTGTAGATTTTATATTAGGTACACATTTAGATTTTTTGTCATTCTTTTTTGTTGTGAAATTTTACAAGCTATTGTAAGAATGAGCCAGTCTTTTGAATGGCTCTTTGAAAGGAACGGTTCCTCAAGATCCGGTTCCCTTCAAAGAGCCAAAAATCCCATCTCTATAAGCAGTTTCTGTGTGGCACAAAGCAAAGATAAATGTCGCCCTTATTCCAGAATAAATGTGTTTGGCCTGTGTATTCTGGCCTCTTTCCTTTTATTAGAGTTGAGCTTTATGGTCAATTGAGTTGGACTGCACTTCAAGTCAGGGTCTGATGGCCTTAAACTATTGTCAGGAATTATGCACTGGCTCTGGAGACAAGCTAATATTTATTATATTTAACATAAGAGATTTGCAGCATAGTTTAATGTACAGCACAAAGATACACTTCCAATCCCCAAAGAAAAAAAAAGTTACAACCTGGATTTAACTAAGCAAGTAGGAACCAGCCTCCCATTTGATAAATACTGCATTTATGATCGTGTTTCAGCCGGCAGCGAGCAGCTCTTCTTTCCCTTCAACAATACTAATTCCTGAAAAGATAATCGGTTTCAGAAGTTTAAATTATTGGCATTAAGCAAAGAAAACAAGGAGATTCTGAAATTACCAAAATTGGGTTGAGGGCTGCACGATGAAGTGGTGGTTAGCAGCGCAGCCTCACAGCAAGACGTGTTTGCGTGGTTCCTCTCTCCAGGTACTTTAGTTTCCTCCCACCCTCCCACGCTAGATTAACTGGTCACTCCAAATTCACCCTAGGAGAATGCGTGTGTGAGTGGTTGTTTTTCCCCTTCTGTGTTGGCCCTGTGATGGACTAGTGACCTGTCCAGGGTGTACCCTGCCTCTCACCTGATACAATGCTGGGATAGGCTCCAGCTTACCCGCGACCCGTCATGGAATAAGCAGTACAGAGAATGAATGAATTAAGAACTGTCCAACAATTTATAAAAAAAATGGAAGGGTAGGGGGGGGGGGCAGAACTGCACCAAGAACACCAGCAGAACTCAGGGAATTTCCACAGACAGTATGTGAAGGGAACTCAAGGAATTGGGACTGAACAGCTGTGTAGCCATAAGAAAACCACAGTAAAGATCATCGGGACTGGTCTGATGAGTCCAGATCTACCCTGTTGCAGAGTGATGGGAGCATCAAGGTAAGAAGAGAGGAGGATAAAGTGATGCAGCCATCTGATAGCTACTGTGGGCCTGTGGAGGAAGTCTATGATCTGGGGTTGCTGCAGTTGGTAAGGTCTAGGTTTAGAAATGAGGCTGTAGACCTCCTTTGCCTAACCTAGACACAAAGAGGTCTAGGTTAGGCACAGCACACTCCCTGCTTCATCTCCAGAATTCAAGTAAGCATCTTCTGAGATTTCACCTTTTACCAAAAGCTTAGATGTCAGACATTGTGTACTTGGAAAATAAAACATAATGACTTTTAAATTAAAAAACATATTTTCCAAATAATATTTGAGCCATGAAATATATCAGAAAACCACCCAACCGTGCCACCATCAAACTTTTTTAAAAAAAAGTTATCTTTAAATTTACTTTAGATGTTTAAATTTTGAAGCAAGACAACATGGAACCAGGGCAAAAATACAAACTTAGCTTTCCCCTGAATGTCTGTGACACTCCACAGTGTAGTCATTAACTCATTAACAAGCATTTTATGAACCTTTTGCCTTCTCCACATACCTGAGAGTGAAAGCTGCCAATCGTGGTTGTCTCAATGTCTTTCTTGCCCAGAATCTCCACTTTGACTGGTGTGTTGGGGAAGTTGAAGGCAAAGTAGTCCAGGAAGTCGGGCAGGTATGCAGCTGCCCTGTGCACCACTGCCAAGGCATAGACAGCTGCGCCTCTAGGCTTCTCAGCAAAAGCCAACTCTAGGAACTCCTGAGCAAAGCACTCCAGCTCAGCCGGACTGAGACAGGCCAACTCATCCGCATAGGCGTGCAGAACCAATCCCCCACCATTGACCTGCTTTTCCTCATGTATGAAGCATCCATACCTGCCTGTCTGGAGACAGGAGCTGCGGATGGAGTGGTCTTGATGGGAGAGAAAGGGGACATGGCCGACTTTGAGTGGGTGGTTGTCCACAGCATCTCTACCGGGACGGCGATTGTGTTCCTTCTTTACGTTGCCAGTAAAAGAAGTATCAGGGCCGACTGGCACTGCAAGGTCTGCCCCGAGCCCTGCGCACGTAGTCTGAACCGCTTTGTTGTGCATGTGTCGAGAATTTTTGCCACTGTGATTATCCTCATGATGCTTCCTTTTCTTCTTTTTCTTCTTCAAAATATATTCCTCCAGTGTTAGAGACTTGCCATTCTCATGGTGAGGTCTGGGCTCTACAGAAGCACAGATAGATAAAAGTTAGAAAAGCAGAATACATGTAGAGAGAGGAGGCGGTGTGATTTGCCTAACACTACATCTGATAACAAAACCACAGACATATGATTAAGTTACAAGGCATATGCACATTTAATACACAGAAGGTAGGAAATAAAACCAAACAACAAGCATTTGCACATATATATTAGAGTCATGGACAGAAGATGCATGTAACTAAACATTCCAGACAACCAAAACCCCTATTTACATCCAGTTACTGGCACCTCAGACTCTACTGGTCACTGTGCACCCCTATTCTGCATTATATGCAATAATAATAATAATAATAATAATAATAACAATAATAATAACACTCACCCTTATTTTTCTTCACCTCTGCATGTTTCACATTGGCCTCTGAGTTTTCCTTCTTCAGCTTCACATCTCTATCCCGGTGCTTGTCTTTGAATTCCTGCGGCTTGGCCTTGGCCACTTTGAGGGGCGTGAAAGTGAGGAGCGCAGGTGGCTGAGAGGGCGCCGCCGCCCCCTTCTTCTGCAGCTGCTTCTGCGCAGGGAAAGTAGGCTGGAGGCTCTTTTTGGTGCCGTTGGTGAGGCTGTGGTTGAGCTGGTGGTGATGGATGTGCAGGACCGGTTTATCCGCGCTGAAGTTGTGGGTTTTGGGGTTCTGTTGCAGCTGATGCGGTTGGTGGCTCCGGTGCTCAGCGTGGTGGTGGTGATGCAGCTTTACTTTCTTCGCTTCTTTCTCACACTTCTCCCGTTTGTCGGTAGACGGAGACCGGTCCCTTTTCTTATTCTTTTTCTTCTCTTTAATAAATCTCTCAAAGCTGTCCCTCATTATTTCATTCTTTACTTTTGCACGGAGCAAGTCCACTTGAGCTGCCATCTTTGCACGTACAGAAGTACATTTAAATGACTGGGGACTCCTACTGCGCATGTTCATGACGATTTGCAGTCCTCTTACCAATCATTTGTAGTTCAAAGCAGCATTTTAAGCACGCTGCGCATGCGCACAAGAAGAATTGTGGTAAGTGTAGTTTAAAGTTGTTACGTCCCTACTTGGGAGTTGAAGTTTAAGCTGTGGCGACTGCGTGACGGTTCGCACGCACGCCTCTCCGTTTAGCTGACGTAATGGTAATGTTATCTCACCCACGAGAGGGGGCACTTCACGTCCACACTGGGAAGAAAGAGTAAATCATTAAAAGAAAGCAGTCACTGTGGAAAACAAGAGGGCGATTTTAGTTATTATACTAACTGTGGTGGCAGATAAAATTTAAATAAATACAATCTGAAATATGGACGTAAAAGCAAGAAAAAGCAAGAAAACATACACAAACAAGATTTTACCCTACAATTTAAACAAATTTTGTCTAAACGCAAATTCAACACAATATTGGAAGGAAAATGCTCAGCATTTTCTTATAATAAAAACAGCACAAACGTCTAACAAACTATTATGTTTAAAACAGGAAAATGCATAAAAAAGTCAAAATATTAAAAAAAAAAAATTCACACCTTAATATTAATGTGAAACATAGCAAACAATAACATTTTAAAACTGCTTGTCAAGAAAAGATAAAAGTACATCTTCAGGGGAGATTTGAACTTTAAACATACATAACGCCAGAATGAATACCTTCAGCATTTCTGTGTTTTGTGAAATCGAGAATTTGGATTAACTAAAGCAGCGTTCAAGTCCAACCCAGTTCAAAGAACTCCAGATGAAAAAGTCAACTTTTTTTTTCTTGTGGTATTTTTGGGTGTATAAGTAAAAACCTGTGTATGGATATGTCTATACGAGTCATCTTTGGTGTAGTGTCCTGTTGTCTGTACAATTTTAAATGTAAATGAGACTAAATAATATTATTTTTATATTATAGTTTCTAAAAGTAAAAAAAAATTAACCAACAGCAAATCTTGTAAAAACCCTAAAAACAGCATTTTACCTAAACGCAGGATAGAAAGAATATCTTCTTTATATCACCCATTTCCCCAGATAAATGCATAAAATATAAAAGAGAGAAAACTCACTCTTTTCATCAGTAAACCTTTATTTCTCAGTGCATGAACAGTATGCCATGACCAAATAATTTTTCTTTCACCCATTTTATATCATTACCTCTCAGTTCCCTTAGAAAAATAATGAAACAATTTACAGAGGAATTTTTTTCTGCATGAAGGCAATTTTTTCCTTTTTACAGGTGCTGTACAATTTATAAACATATACAACTACACTGAGGTCAAAACTATGACTTCGTTTTTCTTTTTTTATATATATATATATGTTGGTGCAATGCAAGGCCACAGTATCATACATGGTAATGACATGAACAGGCAATAACACAGCAGCCAATCAAACTAACAATAAGTTATTTAATGTTCACACGGAGCAACAGATGCATGTGTTATTTCTTAGTATCCTTCAGCAGGCAGGGTGATGCTGTTTGTAAAGAGCAGTGTTTTTAAGCACTAGATGTCTCTGTAGTCCACAGAAACAGAGCAACACTACAGGGAATAGCTGATGGCTATGAATAGATATACAGTTTTTTTTCTCCCACTTTGATTAAATCTTTAGCAATGAATCAAATCTGACTCAAAAGGAAGCAGCGCACCCCTTCACATTTTGCAGTTTACACAAAGAACAGCTTTCCTTCCTTGTGTTGCAAGTTTGGTTTTGTTCACGAAGCAAATGTGGCAATAATCTATTGTAACCATCAAACTTACAGTATAGGTCATGGTATAAAAAAATTATAATTTTAGACTTAAATGGAAAAAAACAACAACTTGCGCTTGTGCCAACGTAGATTAAAATACATATATTTTATATCGAAGGCAGAGTTGGAACCTTTTTCAATCAGGCTCCTTTAATTCAATGCATCAAAATTATGTGTTAATATAAGAGTAATCGCTTTGTTGAATAACGTGTTTCAGATTAAGTAAAGTCAACGCTAGCGCAGTATCTACATTACATTGGCCTACCCTCATTCAGCTTGTATACAAACACAGTGCTGCTAACAGTCAACAACATGATGAATCAAGCTCTTTGCACATCATGAAATATAATGTATAGTTGGTAGCTTGTATAGTGGTATCATCTTAAATGGTAATGTTTATCTACATGTTTCTGCTTCTACCCAAATTCACACCGAAGATAAAATTCCTCAGCATTTGTTCTCCTATAATTTCAATAAATTGCAATTTTGCTTTATTATACAACACATGTAACAAACATTAGAACTATAACACAAGTATCTGGTCTGCTCGTTGGTGCATATAAAGCTCCGGGGTAGTCTTTCCACCCAAATGGGACTCATGTCTTCACAAGTTCTCATCAAGTTCTCAAAAAAAACAGACATTAAACTACAGTTTCTTCTTCGAGACACTTGACAGTCGGCTTTTACTTCATCTGTCTGTGAATATAACTGATTCAATCTTGCTTGGTATAAAAAGCTGCGTGAGTGCATGAATATGTCCTTAAAACCTTCAAAGTGTCACATAAAGCGGGATCCTTCATCTGGTTTCCATCACTTCATCGCCTAGGAGCTGTTTCACAGTGAGTGCTATCAGGAGCAGCTTCGTCATAACTGCAGTCTCTGACTGACACAAAAGTAACATCCAAATAAAAAAATCACACTCAAGAGCCCATCTGTTAAACACACACATACACCACACACACTTTTTTAACAGCAAAAATACTCGAGTAGGTACATGTCAGATCAGAGATCCGTCTGAGGCAAACTGGGTGAGAAAAAAAAGGTCAATGAGAAGCTATGTTGCTGGTTACACAGTGATTTGCTTTGTCCCAAATATCTACAAAACATCCTTCCATACTCCATCTCTTGTAGGCTCTGCTTCTTCTTCACAGTTCTGGCAGGATTTCAGACATCTGCATATGCTGTGTCCACTTGGGAGTGGATCTTGGCAGACGTAGGAACTTTCCAGGGACCAGGGGTGATGGGAGCCTTCTTGCTGGTGGTGGTTCCATTACAGTTGGGGTCTTGGAGGCTGCTGCTAGAACCTCTTGGATCCTTTCTGCTCGCCTCTTCAGCCGTCCCCTGGTACTGGTATTTGCCATCTCGATATTCTTTATCCCCCTTCTCTCTTCCACTCCTTTGGCTCAGCGTGCCAGCGTCAGCGTCTGGCACTGCCCTCTCCTGGTGAGATTTTGGAGCTGCTGCCTCTTTCTCAGCTTTCTTTCCCTTCTTGTGGCGCTCGGTTGTCCCCCAACTTTTGTCACCGCTCTCTGTCGGCCCCCTCTCCTGCCAGTAAGTTACATCCTCCTCTTTATACCTCCGGTCCTTCACTTCGCCCGTGGACACTTTAGGCTGTTGACCAGCTGGGCGCCTGGGGCTCTGAGGCTCTTTCTGGTTCCTCAAGGGCGAAGGAGGGTCATGTTCCATCTTGGAGCTCTTCCTTGGACTAGAAGAGCGGTGGTCTCTCTGGCCTTGGGCTTTTCTCTCCGGGGATCCGCCATAGCCTCGGTCTGTTTTTTGGGGGCTCCAGGACCGCTCTACGTGATCCGTCCCGCCGTCTGCAGCTCTTTTGGGACTGTCAGAGTTGGAGTCATTCCTGCTTGTCTTTCTGGTGTGGGAGCTGGGGCTGCTGGTGCGTTTAGGGTTGTTTTGGGAAGGCTGCTGTCCTCTTGATCTGTTAGCCTGCCTGCCATGTTCCTGCTCAGCACCAGGGGAGCCAGTCACCCTGTAATCCCCCGCAGAGAGCTGGTCAGGGGTGGATGTTTTGGGGGAAGATGGAGACCGTTCTGAGGCAGAGAGGGACACAGAGGATGGAGAAGCCGGAGATGACTGATCGTCGGATGCAGAGAGTCTGGGAAGGCTTGTCGTTAGAATGGTCACTTTATCTTTTAAACCTGACAAATAAACAGCAAAATGTAAGAAAACATATCAGCAGAGCATGAACCTACAGCTTCAATTTTAAAGAAAATGCAGAAGCTAACATGTCCCCGACATGGGATGATTTGCACATTTAAAAAACAAAAATGAAAGATAATTAAAAACACATCATGCAGCAGAAGCACCGTGTTATCAGACATGGCGTGCTTTCTGCAATAAACCTTTTTAATATCCATCTAAATATTTTCCTTGCTGGCGATATGCATCAGCTGACGACAGCCGAAAGGGCTCAAGAGTTCATCCAGCACTGACGTTTCAATTTTCCTCCTGATCTGATAAGAGCTGCACAGCTGTGGTTCAAAGCAGATATGTGCAGCTAAAAAACCAGAGAGAGAAATAGAAATAGGATTTAGTGGTGCTGAAATGAGCTTTTGGATTTCTAGGAGCAACAACTCATAGAAATTCATTCTACTTTGCCTTTTGAAATTAAAAGGCTGATGCCAGTGAATGCACACTGATCCTTTAACCACTTGTCACTCATTGACTTATAGCTGATTAAAGACTTTTTTCCCCCTTCAGTTAACTATCTTTGTTGAGATTTAAGAATGAGGTGTGTGTTCAGTAGCATCCCAAGTTTTGTAATGATCTCGTGGAGGCTCTGAAGCCTAGAAAATCTCCTGCAGGTCTGTTTGCTTTCCTAGGGTTCACTGCTTGAAATCAGGCCTCCGAAGAAGAGACTTCTCATAATATGAGCACAAATCAAAAAAAGTTGATAATATGGAAAACGGAAAGAAGTTCCCACTTTAATTTTTATTTTATTAAATTATAGACAGCATGAAACTAAAAAATGTCTCATCAGTTGATTACATTTATTAATATACATCCAGTTTTGTATTTCAGGTCTGCTGCACATTTAAAGAAAAAATGTCTTATTAAGACGAATATCTAGTCAGCCAATCACGTGGCAGCAACTCAGTGCATTTAATAACTTAGACATGGTCCAAATGACTTGCTGAAGTCCAAACTGAGCATCAGAATGAGGAAGAAAGGGAATTTAAGTGACTTTGAACGTGGCATGGTTGTTGGTCTGGGATTTTCACACACACTTGGATGTAGATTATGGCAAGTGTTGTGTGGGCCAGTAGTGTTCCAAACATGAGGAGCTGGTCTTGACAGAAATTACAGCAGGTTCCTTTTAGGCCACATTTGGTAGTTCACTGTGCCGTTGACTCACATGGAGTCAAATATGGCCCAAACCAAACTGTAGAAGTGGAGCAATATTTTTTTGCTATCTGGGTGGTTCCAACCAAGGTCTGCAGAACAGCATCTCTGAACACACAACACGTCCAACCTTGAAGCAGATGGGCTACAGCA
>JBAMHW010000015.1:4633196-4656009 GCA_037177495.1 Rhadinocentrus ornatus | reverse complement strand
AGTAGAGCAGCTTTGGGATGTGGTGGAACGGGAGATTCTCATCATGGATGCAGCCGACAAACCTGCAGCAACTGTGAGATGCTGTCATGTCAATATGGAGCAAAACCTCTGAGTAATGTTTCCTTCACCTTGCTGAATCTATGACACCAAAAATTAAGGCAGTTCTGGAGAAAAATGTGGGTCTAACCTGGTACTGGCATTATGGACCTAATAACAATAAAAGGGATTTTCATATTTCTCCTTCTCCAGTACAGAAGATCATAAATATTTTAAGCAATATGAAGGAACTTCAGTCCCTTAAGGGCAAAGGTCGAACCGCTGGTAGAACCACATGGAGAAGAGATAACTCTGGGAAACCTTTGAGAGCCACTACAATACAGAATTACATTCACAAAGGAATGAAAACTTCACTATGCATATAAAGAGGACTTATGTATCGACTTTCATCCGGGATGCAGCATCACTCCATGGAAACATGCAATCTGGTGAGACCAACCAGTTTTCCAGATCTTCTTTGGACTGTCAAGTCCAGAACCCGGGCTCTATGAGGGCATGAGGTCATATCAGAGCTCTGAGCAAAGCTCATTTCAACGTCTGTGATGGCAGCTTTAATGCAAAAAACACCACTGAGATTTTAGAGCTACATATTCTGCCTTCAAGAGCACTTCTTTTCCAAGGATGTACAATACAAACCACGGTCTGCACGGATTATAAAGGCGCGGCTGCAGGAGATGATGGTACGGGTGCTGAACCAGCTGAAGTCCTGACCTGTTCCTGCCTTAAAATGTGTGAAAAAAGATGCTTAATCTAAAACAATTTATCCCCTGGTATGTACTGCAGACCTGAAATGCAAACATGGACGTCAATTACCAAAAAAAAAAAAAAGAAAAAGAAAAAAAAAAAAGACCCAACAACAACAAAAAAAATTCTTTTCTTTTTTAAATTAACATTTTTCATACTAGTCATCTTTTTCTGCTCTTTGGTTGCACACCAGCAGACTTGGAGTGACAACTACTTCAAACTGGATGGGTAAGGGGCAAAGTGAGGGACAGTCAACACTTTAAATCTGGGAGAGGAATCACTATGGAAAGAGAGGTCAAGGTTTACCAAGGTTATTAGGAACAGACCAAGAAAAGCAGTGAGGCCTTTAGTGATGCTCTGGTTTCATGTAGAAGCACAGGGTGGAAGAAGAGTTCAGACCTATAGGAGGAAGAGATAAATAGGTAGAAACAGACAGCCGTGCCAGTGCAGAAAACAGAGAAAGCAAAAGAGATAAACAGAACAAGAGGTTGATCAAGATAAAATTAGTGACACAGAACAGAGAGGAGAGAAAGGTCCAGAGAAGCTTGCAACACATGCATGAGAAAAAAGAAACTCAGCACCCTGCTATAATGCATACAAAAGCCCTCAATGCAATGTGGTTAATATGCTGTTGCATAGATGTGTATGCAGGCGGACTTTAGCAGTGACTCACTGTGATCCGGGACCAAGCCCTGACCAGGTCGGAGCAGCAGATGGACTTTATGGCCTCCTGCTTGGATTAGCTCAATCGCCCGTGTGTGTGTGATGCCCTGCGTGGCCTCACCGTTGATCTCCACAATCTGATCTCCAACCTGCAACATAAATGTAGTACGTTTGTACAACTCACAAGCACAATGTGCCAAATATTTCTAAAGAGGAGGGAGACGTGTGTGCGGCAAATAAAGCAGCGAGGGTGGCAAGCAGCTTAACTTAGGAACATCCAGAGAGAAAAAGGTAGTGCACTCAAAATTACCCACAATGCTTCTTGAAAAGTAGTGAGCATCAATGGCCACTAGATGGGTCAATATAGACCACAATGCATTGGGGGCAGAAGCTCAACGCAAGGAGCCAATTTTTTTTTTTTTTATTGAACAGATATGCAACAAAGAATAAAATACAATATTAGAAAAAAATAAAAATATTTACACACAACTTTGGATCGGATTTGGAACGACGTATTAACACACATTGTGGTTTCCGTGGTGACGGCTGGTAGTCACGTGGTCTGCGGCGAGGAAAACATAGGCAGCTTTGTGTTTGAATGTAGTGTGCTATATAGTGAAGCTCTGTGTAGTGAACGAGGGGTTAGGGAGTAGGGTTGACATTCGAACACAGCCTTGGTCTTTGTTAAACATGGCGGCGCCCGCGGTCTGAGCTCAATAACTTACAGGTGAATGTTAAGGCTGGGCGATACTGCAAATGTAATCGATCCTAAACCATTTAAATCCAGAGCAAGTATCACCGATATCGATACAGATACTTTTTGCTTGAAAATACACAATCATTTAATGATTTTGCCTTTAATTATTGATCATTATTATAATAATAAAACACAGTGCAAAGACCTTTGTCATTTAATAACATCCACAATGTAAAATAAACAACTGTTATCACACACAATTGTTTGACAAAAACAAACTCAGCAGTGCAAATTAGCTAAAGGGAAGTAAAGCCTACTTTAGTCGGCTCTCATTACTTCTTTGGCTTGTTGCCTGCAAAGACCACTGCAAGAAAAATATTGATCTCATCACGCTGGTATCGAAGCGATAGCGCTACTAGCCTTGGTATCGATACTATCGATATTTGGATCGATCCACCCAGCGCTAGTGAATGTTTTACTTTAAACCTGTTTTGCAGAGCCCCCTGTTCATCCAGATTAACCATACCTAGCCCCCTCATCCCACTACCACATGCACCCCAACGCTTACAATGAAACGTACAAAGAAATGCGTAAGGAAATATTGTTTGGCAGAGAAATAGTATTTAATTAATTTCTCGTGCCATATTAAAAATCCGAATTTAGGATTATCTTGGTGAGCAAAGTTTATTTTTCTGCATTTAGGATTTTTGTTACAGCAGTTAACAGAGACTTCCAGAAAACACTTTATCCTCCTTATTTTTGAAGTTACTGATAGTTTTCAAGCCTCATATTTAATTTTTTTCTAGAAACAAAGTTATTACGCGCTCTGTTTAAAAAATCCGAATTTGGCATTATCTTGGTGAGAGAAACTGATTTTAGGCGGAAACGCCGCAGCTCTTTGCTAGATATACAGATGTACGAAGACAATAAAAGATTTAAAAATTTTTCATTCGCTTCTTTTGGGAGAAATTTGTCTTTGTTAAAAGGGCACTGCTGCACATTTTAATTCTCTGCTATGTAACACACTTTGTAACATTGTTTAGAAAAGTGAATATGAATAAAGTATTATTACTATTTGTGATAATTGAAGATGAGAGAGAAGAATGAAGTAACTAACATGTATCCTGCCATCTTTAAGAGCAGGCCCGTCCTCTGCCAGCCGCAGGATGTACAGACCCATGTTGTACTCTTTTCCTCCTCTCAGACTGAAGCCGAACCCCCGCTGGCTACGCTCCAGCTCCACCAGTAAGCAGCCCTGATTGTCATAGACAAAAAAAATATCAGCGTTGTGGGCAGACAAGCTTAATTATTAAAATATTACTTTTACTGATGAACAGCTGAATGACAACCTTAATGTATTGAAAAGGTTTTTCCTCACCTGCTTTGGACCGGATGTAATAAGTGTTCCCATCTCACTCGGTGAGACAGAGTTCTTCATCTCAGGGTCACCATTTCTACCACAAAAACAACCATAAACACGTTATAATCTGGCACTAAATAGACACATGCAACTACACCAACATTAAGGCACAATAAAATGGAAGCACTGACTAGTCCAAACATGGAACCAATTGTTGAATCCTAAAAGCTTCAGGAAACTGGACTTTTTAGTTCTTTCATCCCTAATGTAAAAAGTTATCTTGATTCTAACTTTTTGACACTTTCAGGGTCATTAGCACCTGGAGCGTGATTTAAAGTGACTGTAATGTTAATTGTTGGAACAAGGTGTTTATTGTGGTGAAACCACTTTAGAGAGAGATGTCATCATGGTGTCACGTGGTCTTTGTGTTTAATCGAGAAATTATAGACACTAAATATATAGCAGGTAGCTATGGCCTAGTTTGTCTGTTGGCCGAGTTATGGCATTGAGCTTAAAGGACTCACATTAGGTACTATATCAAGTATTATAGTCAGTCATTATTTGTACTGCTTATTCCATTACGGGTCGCGGGGTGAGCTGGAGCCTATCCCAGCATTGTTTCAGGTGAGAGGCAGGGTACACCCTGGACAGGTCACCAGTCCATCACAGATGCTTATTCAGGCAAAATTCATAAATATTATTGGCAAACTATAAAGGTCCATTATTGATTTGATTTAAACTGTATTGTGTAAAATAGGGAAAAGAATTGGTGAGGGACATTATCCCTGAGGACTGGATGATAAATACTCATCTTACTACAACTGCATCAATTATGTGGAGAGGTTTTTTCTTGTAAAAACGTTGTTAGTTTCTTCCAAAGGAGCTAGATCGGTGAAGAACTCGACTGCTGGCAGGGATGTGGGCAAGTCCTGGCAGACCATTTTTTTATGTTATCCGGAGTTGTCCCATCCTTAACCTGTTCTGGGACACTTGTCACAGTGGGGGGCACTGTTCTGGGACATTGGTCACAGAACAGCCAGGGAGGTTAATAACCATATTGGATCTTTTTACCTATAGGCTATAACGAGACCCCGGCTTTGACAAGATACAGAATCAAGAAACAAGAACCAGAATCTGTGGAACAGATGACTATCCATCTGAGGTTACGAAAAGGAAAATGTAATTCTAATATATTTAAAAAACACTTTTTCTTCCGATCTAGCAGGCACTGCACATGTCAAAAGTGTTGGAATCATATTAAATCTGTCTATCCTGTAAATACAACTGCAGCTGGAATCTCTGATCAGATTGATTTCAATGAGATAGATGAAATATTTCTTAGTGAGGTGTGTCTATGATGTACAGCACAACAAAGTATTTGCAACCCCCATTGCAAGAAAGTTGTATGAATAAAATGATTTGTACATTTCTTTTCCAGGTGAGCTAATATTTTTCATGAACTAGTAAAATGCCTCCCTTTTTTAAATATTTATGTTTTGCTGTGAATTAAATATGTGTTTCTACGACTTGCATTTTCTGTCTTAACTTCTTCGGGTTTGGGGTTGTATATGCTCTGTTAGGAGGGGGAAAAGAACATGGTTTCCTATTCCTGCCCCCCTTTACTGTGTAAAACAGTGATCCACACCACTACCACGCCTTCACTACAGCAGCCCGAGCCTTCCTCGATGGATTTCATTATACAACACACACAGAGAAATGTAAATCCTTCAAAGAGCCATGTTGCTTTTACATTTCAGAGGCAGATAACGGGGGCATGCTTTAATGCTCTGCAGAGCTCATTACAATGCCTTCGTGGGAACCTAGCTGTGCTGAAACATTATCTACAGAGTGGAGGAATTCTTAGCAGCTCCAGTGCTGAGAAGAGTTCACACACTTCACGCCACCGAGCTGACAAGCCGCAGCTCATACCCAAGTCTGGGTTTGACCCAAGGCGTGTGCTGGTGATTGAACGGAGAGGAAGAAGTGTGCCGCTGGAAGCCGAAGAAGGAGAGGAGGGACGCCTGCTGATAGGCTGAGAAACTAAACGGGTGGAGGTGGAAAGTATGGAGGTGAAACGCAGCGGCTGCAATGTATTAAAGAGTCTGATCCAGGTGATCTTGTTTCAAGAGAAAGATCAAAGAGAAAGCCAGACTTTTAATAATTTGGCCCCTTTTCCTTGACTGACCATGCAGAGAGAGGGAGGGGTCTGTAGTTCTGCCTTTTTGGATAACAAGGAAATTCAGTGTCAGGAGAGATGGTAACACACACAACCAGGGGTGCTCTCTCACGATTGGAGCTGATTTAGGATTTTAACTGGAAGAATTGCACTGAACTGACTCCAGTGGACTTCAAGGGAAGCTGGCAGCAATAAATGTGCTTGTAAGGGAGAATTTATTTAATTGAAAAAAATTCATATTGTGAAAAGCTAAGAAAAAAAAGATGTGATATTTGAAAGGTTAAAAAAAAAAAAAAAAGATCTTGACACCAATGTTTGGGCATTTACAGGCCATTAAATTGATTTTTATAAATATCTAAAGGCCCATTTATGCTTTATGCTAAAGATGGATATGGAGCCATCTCTCCATCTCCTGAGTCCTTTATGTGCATAATTTACTGCATCCTTTACTTACGCATCTACAAGAGCCCGTCTCTTACAGATACGTACCTCGACATAACAGAGCAATATTAATGGAAACCATTAGGACAGCTTTGAGCAGTTTAATGTCTGACCAGATAAAGGAACATAGAAAAAAGCAAGAAGCCGCAACGTTTTTAATGGCTGCACAGACCACCTATGTTTTCATCTCTCTGTCTGAGAATGTCCATTATGATGATCTCGTCCACTGTTGCCATGTTTGCTTTTGTCAGAAAGTGACATCGGAGCTCTGAGGTAAACACCAAACTCTGCCCTCTAGTGGATGTATTGCCTAGCATGCCAATGTAAACAATGCATGTAATTATGTGGGACAATGACATTTGAAAAGGACGTAATCTATTTACACACATTAAAGGACCATAAAGCTGTAGCTCAGGAGGGAGAGCAGTCGTCTTCCAACCAGAAGGTCTGTGGATCGCTTTCCCTACATGTCAAAGTGTCCTCAGGCAAGACACCTAACCCCATGTTGTCTCCTGATGTGCCTATCGGGGTATGTGTGAATGGGTGAATGTACCAGGTAGTGTAAAGCTCTTTGAGTGGTCAAGCTGACTGGAAAAGTGCTTTATAAATGCAAGTCCATTAACCATAAATGGACCTTTATGGTCATATGGTTTCTGTTTTGGGGACTTTTATTCCTATTGCTTGCAAAGGCCTTTATGTTTGGAGAGATTCATTGGTTTGTTTTGCATACACTGCTCTTTTAAGGTCCATTGTTTGCCATTCATCAAAGGCTGGGTTAAGGTAAGACCCAAACATCTTTCTCCCTAGAAACAAACTCCAGCTCCTCAAAGGTGTTCCCCGACCAGAAGGGATTCAACACATAGTCCCTCCAGTGGGAACGAGGCCTTTCCCGCAGTCTCCTCCTAGTAGCATGGAAAACCTCAAAACCTGAAACACCTCAGCTGATTCTGAAATACTGAAGGGCAGCAGCTTTGTTCCAAGTTCCCCTTCAGATGTGTGAGCTCCCAACCTGATCTATCAGGCTGAGCCCGATCTCCTTCTAAAGGAAGCTTATTTCAGCCGCTTTCATCTGTGACCTCATTATTTTCAGCACCATTCAAATTTAGTGGCCACGGGTGAGAGTTGGAACGTAGATAGGCCAGTAAATCGAGACCTTTGGCTTTCGCCTTATTTGCCTTCACACCAACGGACCAGTACAGCAACTTCATTACTGCTGACAAAACCCTAATTTGTCTTTCCATCTCATGCTCCAATCTACCACCATTTGCTAAGATCAGTTTTTTAAAGGTGCAATAGCAAAACATACAGCTTGCACATCTTGTGGAGCTCCTATTTTCAGTTGTGTGTGAGATCTCAGTCACATTATAGCTGCAATCCTCTTTTAATCCGTAGCTTTTTTACAGAGAAGTGACTGAAATTAGCTTTCTAAGTTTATAGGTGTTTACTTGAATCTATTCCCCCTCTATCAGTATTCCTGCTTCACTGGCTGCAACATGAGCTGAAAGCATGACTGCATTGTTTTTCTCCACATATAACTCTTTTCATGGCCTTAAGGTTTCTACTTTTAGAACAACAGCCCTAAAGACTTGTTCCTACACTGCATCAGCCTTGTTTAGCTGTCTAGGTGCAATTTTCTCATATTGAATTTTGCAGCAAGAACAAAGGAAAGGTTTTTGTAACCCAAGCTTTTAGAGTGCTTCACCACATAAAAGTCTGAAAAACCTTCTTGGAAGACTTACAGTTGGACAGACAATTCAATTAGATTTTGCATGTAGAACATCAGGCAGTTTCCCCACAAAGATTTCACGAGCTTCTAAACTTTGGACCCTTCTTCTTAAATGTTGAAGAGAATCCACTTCCTCAGTTCTTAACGAGGAACCAGCTAAAACACTTTGCTATCTTGTTTAAGTCTTTTCTTGCTTTTGGGGACATAAATTATTTAAAGTTTCAAGAACTTGGGAGCAACTTAGATAAATCCATGTCTGTTGATTATTGGGAAACTTTGAAAAAGCTTTGAAATTTTTATTATGTGCCTACGGGAAAAGTTGTCTGAAAGCTCCAATCTCCTGAGGTACCAAGACATTTTTATAAAGTTTTCTTCCACTACAAGATTTTACTTAAGACAAATAATACACTAATAGTGATTAAACAGTTTAGCTGCGTCTCTTTTGGAGTTAATCTTCTGCACATTTAATGAGTCACAATCAGAGAAACAAGCACCCTTTGTATTTAGTTGTGTACCTGTCTTGGTAGCTGGAAGGCTGTTGTCCTACAGCTTTATGTTGGGCTGAAGGGCTCTGCTTGGCTGAGTTTGTTCCAGATGGAGGAGCGCTGTCTGTAAGGATACAGAGCACAGTTGCCTTTATATTTCTG
Organism: Rhadinocentrus ornatus; assembly: GCA_037177495.1. NCBI lineage: Eukaryota > Metazoa > Chordata > Actinopteri > Atheriniformes > Melanotaeniidae > Rhadinocentrus > Rhadinocentrus ornatus. The sequence goes on along the minus strand of JBAMHW010000015.1, from coordinate 4,647,498 downwards.
TAGTGTTCGGCTCGATAGAAACCAGACTTGCGCCAACCTACCGTCTTCAGGTACGACAGTGAGGGTGACTGAATTGCCGGCGTCCTTAATGAGCTGAACGATATCGTTGTGCGAGAGCTCCATGATGGACCGGCCGTTGACCGCAGAGATGCGGTCTCCCACTTTCATCTGACCTATTCGGTCTGTAGGGCTGCCTTCGATGATACGACCAATTTTATGAGGTATGACTGGAACGGAGAAAAAGTATCCTCATGCTTAGCATTTCAATTCACTTTCACATAATTTTTTTAAAAAAAAGTAAGAATATATATATTTTTTAAAATGAATTCAGCTGTGTGCTAACACAATGACAAGGAGGAAAGACATCAGCAATGACCTTGGAGCAGCATTTGTTGCTGCTCATCAATCTGGGTTATAAGGTTAGTTTATCATTTTACAGTCAGAAAGATTATTCCCAAATGTAAAACATTTAGGACAGATCCCAGTCTTCCCATAAATGAACGTCCCAGCAAGTTCAACCATAAGTCCATTGAGTAATGCTCTGTGGTTGGACTTCATCAAAGCTGTAATACACAAGTCCTATCAAAACTCAGTGAAGCAAAGAGGGCCAAAATTCCTCCAAAATGATGTGAACATACAGGAAAAATACAATTTCAAGTTAATACTGCTAAAATTGGCTTAACAGGCATCATGACACGGAGTAATATACCACTTAAAATTGTTCATCTGAAGTTGTATTCACCAAATTTAAACACCTGGTAAGGGCAAAATATGACCAAGTCAGACACATGACTTAAGGGATGGGCTCAAATGTGATGTTTATCAGGTCAACTAAGTAGTTTAAAACAGTTTAAAGGATAGACATGTTGATACTCATCTTTATCGTGGTGTTTCCTAAACGTACTAAAGCCCACTTTAAAATCATTTTCAGAATGTTGCATGCTTTGTTTCAAGGGTAAAATAGTATCTGACATGTCATTTCACTCAATTCTAACCTCCAGGTGGGGGCTTGTTCTTTGATGTAAGAATGACAAAGCCAAAGCCTTCGTTGTCTTTGCGCTGCAGTGTGACGTCAAAGCGCTCCGGTCGAGACAGCTGAGCAGGCTGGACGGCGTTAGGCGCCTCAATACGAGGCACCTTAGGAGAGCTGTTGACCTGAACAGAAGCAATCTGCTGGGGCTGCTGGCTGCTCTCCTCCTCCCCACTGCCATCTGACAAAGGACAGAGCACAGAAATATCCCATGAGACTAGTTAGCCACAGCTAGTCAATGAAAATATTTTAAATATTTAACATAATTGTCTTTCAACAATTATTTGTGTCCTTTACTAACAGGGCAACACATGGGTGGACTCCCATGTTCCCAATGTGTGTATGAATAATCCAAAAACAAAAACCATTCTTTCATGTTGACTGACAGAACAACATGTAAGACTAAACCCTTTAAAATTGGATATTCTTCAGTTGCTCTACCTCAATCTCTCGTTATTTGTTTTGTGAAGCCCATGTTTTTAAGACTGCTTCAGGGAATCTGTATTAAAGTCCTGCTATGGAAGCATAAACCCTTCATGATTGATGTTTAATTTCTCCTCCAACAAACCTAAAGTAATTTCCAATTTGCTTGTGTCCCTCAATGAGAGGCTGTTTGTGGGGGTCTGAACATCGCAAACGTTTGTGCTCCTGGACAAAGAAATAAGTAGTCAGGAGATTTTCTTTTGTCATCACTTTAGATGTAAATCATTTCTACCCGCCGATCTACTTTTTACTGACACTAACACAACTCCCATCAGCCTGAACAGCTTAATAGGGAGCATGTTTGTTTTTCCCTTTACTTTGAGAGATTTTCAGTTACTTTAAAGTGATTAAAGTAAATATACAATTTTTAAAAGTTTGGCTTACTTTTGAAGAGAATGTCTGCATAGCAGAGCATACACAAAGTCTTTTAAATCAAACCTCATTTATTCAGATTTTTTAGTAAGGAAGTCACCCAGAACAAATTTAAAGGATTACCGAGAAAATCCCACATCAAAGCTTTTTTTCTGAGATACTCCTGAAGCACACTGATCTCAGCCAAAGAAGTAAGCAAGAACGTGTGATTAAAGTACCCTCAGAAGAATGCAGAGCTGATTATCTGCAAGCAGACCTACCTGCGTGTGGCAGTTTTCGGCGTACTGTAAGCATGACTTGGCCATTACGGGCAGCATTGGTCATCAGCTCCAGTACTTGTTTGTGGGATTTGCCTTTGACTGGCACGCCATCTATACAAAGCAGTTCATCTCCAGCCCGTAAGCGCCCATCTTTCTCAGCTGCCCCAAGTGGCACAATGGCACCAATGTAAACCTGTAGGAGTATGAAGGTGTATGAAAAATAAACCAAATCAAAACAAGCACCTTGGATGGCAGATTCTGTATAATGAAATAACCAGTTTTTCTTCCTTTTCCTAAACAACTTTCCATCTCCCGACAGCTTTCAAAATTTGAACATTAGCAACACCTCAAATTTGGTTCTTTGGTTTCTAAGACTTTCTAAAAAGGATGGCAAATAGAATTTTAAAAAGGGTATTTGAGGGGTAGAACTGCATGTTTTAAAGAACCAATAAAACCAGAAACTAGCAAGCTAGAGAGGTTAACTGGGGGCTAGTGGCTGTCCACTCAGTCCCAGCAAGCAAGTGCTAGCCTTTAGCTATCGGGTCAGAAGGTAGGTTTACTTCTAAGGCTTAACAAACACAGGTTAACCACTAGCCACTGGTCACCAGCCACCAAGACAGGGCATAGCTGCTAGCTGCTAGTAGCATAGCTGCCAGGACCTGGTTGAGCATTAGCAGACTTTACAAGTAAACTATTTAGCTGCTCAGCATGGTTAGCATATAGATCCACATTTAGCAGATACGATAAGCCCATGAGGAAGTTCTATTTGATGGAAAAATCTTAAAAAATACAATTTTGAGGAATATTCGAGGAACATTTGAGTTTTGGGGAATGGTTACTACTAGGGTGGAACTCTAAATAGATGGACTCGTAAAGGCTGCTACATACAGGCTGATCTGGCCCCTCTCCTCCCAAAACTCTGAAGCCAAAGCCTGACTCCTGGTTCCTTTTGATGAACACATCCAGGTCCTTTGTATTAGGGGCTGCAGAAAGCAAAGGAAAGAAAGTAATGAAAAACCTGCGAAAGACTTCAATGCTTGTTAAAAACTTTTCCGCGTCTCATTATCAGATAAAAATACATCATTTTACTAACTTAAAATAAAATAAAGATTAGCAAATTTAACATCGAATAAGTTTTAAGGACTGAAAACAAAAATATGTACTTGGTTAGACAAATAGTAGTTTGCTATTAAAAAGATATTTGAAGACATTGGTTTAAATTCTAGTAAATTGCAATATTAATAATAATTTAAACTACCAACAGATAAGAAAAAAGGTCTTTTTGAAAGTCTTTAATCCTTTGTCTGCAGAGGGAGAAGTGGAACCAGGAATGTTAACATCTACTACTGTTGCTTACGTTTGCTGTCCAGTAAGGCTTTGGACTTGAGGTAGAGCTCAGACGCATCTGGTTTGGGTGAAGATGAGCGCATGGGGTTGGTGGCGAGAGGAAGCACGTTGGGGGGCACTTCTGACTGACAGAGGGTCTCTGTGCTGCTTATTATCTCCTGTCGCTGCTGCTGCTGTATTATGGGCTGAGAGCTGGGGTGGGGCAGCTGCTGGGGTACAGGATGAGGTGCCTGATGAAGAGTAGGCTGGGATACGGCGTGGGGCATAGTAGTCGTGCACTACAAGACAGAAAAAAATTAGAGATGAACAGGTGGGCAGTGAAGGACCTGAGCTGGATGTTCAATCTAAATCAAACACATATAACTTCTAATAAATTTTAATAACACTGGAGGTGTATGCATTATCACTGAATGATTGCAATCAAAGATATTCCATCTCAGTGATTCATTTCTAAAATAGCAGGATAGCTGATGCAGGATACGTAGGATGGATTTACCTTTCAGGATGACATGCCCCAAAAATAGCACATTAACACTGAATAACACTGTTTAACCAACAAAACAGTATGAGTAATCTTGTTTCTCCCTCAGCTCCTCTATTTTTAAGGCTCAGCATGGAGGTGCAGTACAGGGACAAGCAGTTGAACATGGCAGATCATCTTACATACCCAAACACAAAGGGATTCTAAGTTGCTATTTGCAAGAAGCCTGCATATTTACCCACATGCACTTCCAGAAATAACAACCTGAGCTAATGTGGGCTCACTGAATAATGCAGCTAACAACAGCTCCCGTACCACAGCGCACACGCTGAGTAATGCTTGTGAGCAAGCAGGACAGAAGCCTTTCTGTTCAATAATCCAGAAGCAGCATTATCGACGGTGTTGCTTCTTTTAGTATACTAAAAGAAAGTGAGAAAGAATTTGCCTCAACTTACCGGTTTTAGTGATTTCACAGGAGATGTCTGACCTGTAAACAGAGAGGTGAAAGGAAAGTCAAATAATTTCAGAAGCAATCATAAATTTACTGTGCAAGTCCCGAGCCACCTCCTATATTATTTATATTTTACTTCTATGGAGGCAGACTTTCTTCTAATATTTCTGAAATGGTCTTGAGCGATAGTTTTCCAAACTTTCTGAAGGTCTTTCAAAGAGTTCCTTTAGACACTAAAAGAGGTCTATAATGCAAGGGATGAATGAGTTTTGCGGAAACAATAACAGAGAACTTAGCATAGAACCGATTTTTGTTTATTTCATTTTACTCATTTCATCCAATCCATGCAACAACATCAGGAAAACATCTGGCTTTGTTCTTTAGCACGACAATTATCCCAAACACGCAACCAAAGAGCTAAAAGCAAACCTGGGTAGAACATAAAATGAATAATATCAGTCAGGAATCAGCCTCCTCAGAACCTGGACCTCTTATTCATCAGCACAGACCTCAGACTGTGATGAAGACTAAACATGGTAATCAAATACTAACTTTTAAAGCTTAAAAGAATTCAATCTTAGTTTTAGCCTTGAATACTGCATCTCTGAGTTATATTTTCTTTTCTAGTGACCTGCTGACATTTAGTAGTTTTGTGAAGCTTCACACAAAATTGGCTCCCACTTCTTTTGTGGACTCTGCACCTGTCTCCATTCTTAGTCACTCAGTAAAAGTGTTTTTCTCTGTAATTTCAATACTTCTCGCTCTTGCTTTCTGGCTTTTTCCATCACGAGCGGACGAATCAGCGTGTAATCCAACCAGTAGGGGGCAATAGAGACAAGTGTTAATAATGCTGTACTTTTAATTACAGAATTAGAGAGAGGAGTGACCTTATACCACTGGGAAAACATCCGTCTCTTTGGGTTAAATCTAGCAGGTGGTAGCTGCAGCTACTGTAAATACTGTAGCTCTTAACCTTTTAAACTTAAATAGGACATTTAAAGGCAATGCACAGACAGTGTCTGATCATTACATATCTTAGAGATGGAGGGCAGGATACTTCATACTTGACAAGGTTGTCCCATATGCAAATTTAATTCCAGAGCGGGCCAAAAATATTACCTGTTATATTTCCCTCTACAGCTGTCATAATGGGAGAGTTCTAGCTTCTGGCTGGGTGTGAAGCCCAACCTAATCCAAGTCTATGGGTGACCGGTGGGAAGCCCTACAGCAATGCTCCATTTAGGCTTGGAAAGCTGTGATCTTCTGCTCTTTTCACAGCACTGGCGCACACACACACACTGCAGGCATAGGCACATGTGTGATTAATGCATATCTGGCTGCTGCAGGAGCACACACAAAAACAAGCCCCCAGAGCTCATCGCAGAACCCGCTCAGTGGATCTGATATGTGGGTGCAACGTTGATCTCTTGAATCTAGGCTACTGCACTGCAGCAAAGGCAGAGAAAAAAATAATAAGCCCTTCAAATCTGTGAAAGCCTGAAGTAAGAAGATGGGCAATGATTACCCACCATGCCCTACCACTCCTGCCTTTCCTTCCTCATTCTCTTTCTGTCAAGGCAGCAAGTAAATCACCAAAACTGCCATCTTTCATGACACATTAAAGTCATAGATGAACAATGTTGCTCCCAGTGTCTCTTTTGCTTTTTCTTGGCCAAAAGAGTAAGAAAATAAAGCGTTTAGGGATTAAAAGAGTGGGAATAAAAACATCCAGACTACCTCCTGGCACTAACACCTGCTTGTTGTCTGAACACAACCTGGCCTGATTAATACAGCTAGCAGAGATTCAACATGTCATCACAATGCACCCACCACCTGTGACATACTTTTAAAGATTAGTTCAGTGTATGCCAAGCAGCAACGTGACCTCCCACCCTGGCGGACTCACCTCCTCGAAGCACCAGCACGTTGACCTCGCTGCCCACCTGCAGGTCTTTGAGGATGTCCACCACCTGTGTGTGGCTCAGCGTTTGCACATTCTGTCTGTTGATTTCCTTGATGACGTCACCCTTTAGCAAACCGCGGCACCACTGAGCATCCAGGATCATCTTTACTTTTTGTCCCAAGGGGCAGTCTGCGATAGCGAAGCCAAAACCTCCGGGGCCTTTCACCAAAGGCACGCTCACCAGCTCCGGTTGTAACAGAGTGGGGTCGGGGACCTCTTGGTAATGGGAAGGTGGAAGTTGCTGTTGGTGATGGGGATGAGAAAGGTGGTTGCCTCCTCCATTGCTCATCATAGGTGGAACCGAGGCAGTTTGCCGGGAGAGGGTTCCTCCGTCTGTGGTTGTGTAGTCTTGTGGGATGGAGGTGGATGGGGATGGGGAAGCTTCCTTTGAGGCACTGAGCCTGCCTGACGCCTCCTCGCTGCTGTTGGTGTCCTCAGGCAGTGGGTAGCCCCGACACAGGACCATGTCCACATACTGGTTGATTGGGATGGACTGGAACATCTGCACCACATCAGCGTGAGTCTTCCCCAGCACACACATCCCGTTGATGTCCACAATCACATCACCTAAAAGAGAAGCAAAGAGCTTTCACATATTTGTAATTTGGACCTTAAAATGTTTGTGTAATGAAAAAAAACAACAACCAATAATTCGTTCAGGCCTGACCTGATAAGTGTTGTCAAACCCATCAGGGCTTGACAATAAAAGAAAAGCTAAAGAAAAGAACTATTTATGCTGTCTCAAAACAGGCAATGAAGTACTTGGTAATAACTTGTGTAAAAAAACAGCATCAACCCTTTTCATCTTCTATCCAGAAAGGAGAAAACCCAAAAACCAAGCCCTCATATCTCAACTAAGGTCTACTAAATGCAGCCAGGGTCTAGGACAGGGATCCAAAACCCTTCTAAATACCCACTGATTTGAGTCAGGGTTGGTGGGGCAGGGAAACTTCTAAAGCCTGCAGGACATCATACATAGAGGATCAGGATGGCAGATCTATGATCTAGAAAATGCAAGTTGACCTTGGCCAAACACTAATCTTCCCATCCATAATCACAACAACCACCCTGCCATCAGCCTCCTCTCCTCCAGTGGTTGACAGGATGAAACCGTCGGGCCTGAAGAGCTGTGGCACTCCAACTTAGCCGCAGAAGATTGAGACTGGAAGAGGACGGTGCGCCTAGTTTTAGGTGCCGACCCACAGAAGAAGAGTAAAACATCTGGCTAAACAACAGGACCCACACCCAGGCCTTATTATCCTGTGATGCTTCAGTACACAACTAATGACTGCGTCCTCATACTAGCTGTGTCTCCTAGCGTTCATCACGAGCCAAGTAATCTGCAGTCAACAGTTCTAGTGCAGAAACACCTGGGTATTGACACCCAGTCCTTTAATAAATGGAAATCATTCCTGAGACATATGCTTAGTTGTCACGGCTTAAGAGGAAACCAAGAACTGCTGGGGGCAAAAGCAAAATAAATGAGAAACAGTTACAACCTCAGGAGTGTAAAAAGTAAACAGTACTGATCTTCCCTGCTTCACAGAATATGATGCAGGTATGAATTTAAGAAATAAACTGTCAAAAAATGATCGTTTTCCAACAAATTGCTCGGATAACCATACAACAGCTAAGATGCACAAACATAACTGACGTGAAAATCATCTGTGGCTATTTACTCATAGGTAGAAAATTTATAGATGTTAATAAGGGAGGAGAGAACATAAAAAGAATAACTTTCATCTCCTTGTAAGCACAGCACAGCCTGGCTGGAGTAACCAGCTGAAATGCTGACGGGCTAACTGGCTGCAAGCCCGGAGGAGGATCCAGCCCACCTACACAATCAATACTCTCCACAAGCAAACACAGTTAAGGTTTCACTCTCAAAATTAACTCCATACACCAGCGTGGTGGCACAGACTCATTACGTTATCCCAACGTCTTATCTAATAACGTCCAGAAAGGTTACGGTAAAAAACAGTCTGGGAAAGCGCCAACATTCCACCTCTGGCATGAATAAATGCAGCGGGTCCGAAGAGAGGAATGCAAGAGAAAATGTTCCAGTCTACTGCTCGCAGTTAAACCCAATGAAATTAATTACATTCATCTTTTACTATAGTCAATTGCCCATCTACTCAAGGGAAATGAAACATTGAAAATAATTACTCTCTCTGTTCCACTTTTATGTTGATTTTGTGCAGCGACACTGGTGTGGCAATCAATATTAGTGTGCTGTTAATCCTAGGGCATTTTTGCACAAGAGTCAAATTACCGCACTCATCATACATGTGATCACAGTGTGCACATACACAACAAACTTAAGCCTTTGCATGACACTCAGTGTTTATTTCTTACTACAGAAAAAGCTACATGTAGGACACACCCTCCATCCAAAACACAACCCTGATATATGGGAGGATATTAAATCAGAGTGTCAACCATAAACTGGACACATGCTCTATTGACAGGTTTCCTTTTTTTAGTGTTGTTACTCTAAATACTGCTTACACACAGTTCTCTGCCTTTTCTCTGCACGTGTCTGTTTGTGTGACTTAACACAGACAGACAAACCATGTGGAAAGGATGTAATGCTGGATAATGTTTTGTTTAGCTAAGTAATAGTAGCTTGCCTAATTTCCTTCTCATATCACTTTGTATTATTGCATCATTTTAACCACTTGCAGCCCAAACACCAGAGGATCAGTTTAGTCAAGTAAAGTGAAATTAATTTTTATAGCACATTAAAAACAACCTCAGTTGACCTATGTGCTGCATCAGACAATTATATAAAATACACTAATAAGCAAAGTATCAAATTATAAAAAGGTAGGAAGGGAAAAATGAAGTTTAAAAGCTAAGCAATAATAAGGTTCATGAAGGCCAAGACAAGTTGCCTAACTAGAACTAAAAGCCGAGGAGAAAAGAAGTGTTTTCAGGAGGTTTTTGAGTTATATCTGTATGAGAAGTTACCTGAGGCAATCTTGTTGTCATGTGCAGCAGGCCCATCTGGAAGGACGTTTTTGACCTGAAGGAACTCATCGGGTCGGTCTCCTCCAATAATCGTGAAGCCGAATCCCTGGGGGCTTTTTCTAAGCGCCGTCTTCAGGATGGTGCCCTGCAGCTGAGATGGATCTCGCGTGAAGCCCCGCCCTCCCCTAGCAAGCTCCTCTGTTGTAGAGATATGATAGAAAAGAGAAAGAGAGAGATTAAAAGAGTTAATAGAAAAATATTTTAACTTGCTTAATTAAGGTCAGGTTGTACACTCTTTATAACTGTATCACCTAATCAGTCGCTTGCAAGATTGCAGTGGAAATGTGGTCCACTGTTCCTTTAAATGTTGCTAGTTTGTAGGCATTTAAGTTCAGCAGTCTGGACTCTGACTGGGTCATTTCAACACCTCGATTCTCTTCTTTCTCAATCATTCTCTTGTAGACTTGCTGCTGTGTTTAGGAACATTGTCCTGTTGTATGATCCAAGCATTTGACTCTAGAATTCGTTGGTTTACAGAGGAGTTCATGATCCACTCAAAAAATGCAAGGTGTCCAAGTCCCGAGGCTGCAAAAGAAGCCCCAATCATCAGCCCTCCACCACCGTGTAAGACAGCTGATATGAGGTGCTTTTGCTAATAATGCTGCATTTAGTTTTCTCCAAACGTGTTGCTGTATCAGCTGACCAAACATAACCACTTTGGTCTCGTCGGATGCAACGCTACAATGCTCTTTTTAGAGAGAGGATGTTTTTTCCAAATAAGCCATACTAGTTTCGAATTGTACTGTCATGAAATTTAACATGCTAAAAGAGGCATGTGTGAGATGCAGCTTCTCTGCGCATTGCATGGTCTGACCTTTGGATGAACCAGCTGGAACAGCCACTCCTAGAGTGACAACTGCCCTAAATGTTTATTTTAGCCTTTTTCTGAATTCACTTGCAGTATTTAATAAGGAACAGTCAGATATTTGGGATTTTACTTCAAATCTGAGCCTTGTTAGCTCTGATCTTGCTGTAAACTTGAATGTTTTCCACTTGTGAATTATTATTTGATGGACAGCAGCAATTACTGGTCAAAAATCAGTGCTGATGTCTTTCCTTTTTGTTGTTATGTTAAAACACACACGAAAGCTCCAGAGCAGCAGTAGCAGCTACTGATTGCTTACTTTCTTACTTCTTAGGGACACAATACAGCTGTTTTTGCATTTAATGACAGTAATATGTTATGGTTTTCTCTAAGGTTATATTTATCTTGTTTTTATATTTGGACTAGATGATTTTATTTTTATTATTCTTTTATAAATAAAAGCTAAGAATGATTTTAAAAAAAAACACATACTTTCTTTTAAGGGATTTGTAACTATAATATACTAAAAATATACTTTTGTGTTTTTATTTGATGATTTATCCTTAATTAAGTTGCAAATGTCTCCCAAAGAACAGAGGAGCAGATTTTAAAAAAGGTCACAAGTGAAAAAGAGCCTGGAACATGAAGACAAACTGAGTCATCTCCCTCCATCATAAGGACATTCGTACAGTGACCGATAACACATCCCTCCATCCCAGTAATCCCTTTGAACACTTCAAGGACTCCAAATTGAAGAGTACACTTAAATAAATGACAAAAAAAGCCAATAAACGTTTACATCTTTGTCCCGGCTTCACTTTTCCTTTTCGCTGTGGTGATAAATCCATAAAGTAAACTTTTCACAGCAAACCAGTAGGATGTGCTCCTACTGCTTTAAATGTTTTATGTTAAGCACGTTGAATTGTCTTGTACATTCAACGTGCTATACAAATAAACTTGTCTTGCAAATAAGACAACTTTATAAAAGGCAAGAAAAGAATGCTATTAGATGGAGTGTGTGGAAGAAAAGAGAGGACGATAAGAGTGACTGAGAGAGACGAAGAGAAATAGGGTTAGCCTTGACAGAAAGAGGCAAATTCTGACTGAATCCTCGCTTACCGTTTTTTCCCTCTGGTGAGTGCTTGTGAAACTGTGAGTTATGTGCAGTGTCCCTGCATGCAGGGCTAAATCTCTGGCAGTTCCCACACTCATAGATGTTGGGACATCAATCTCATTAGAGAGAGTACAGATAGCAACCCCCTCCTCCCCTGCCTCCCTCATCATTTGATTTGCATAATTGCATTGCAATTGGCAGATGAACATGACTGCTTTTAAGGGGGTTAAATAAAAGAGAGAGATCATGCCAAGTATGATTAACCTGACATTCCTGCATCTGTGCTGTACAAGCCCATAAGTTGTTTTGATAAACGTAAATAAATGTCTGCTTAAGGTATAAATATGAGTAACAAGCCCCGTCACGCTCCTCAGACATGCTGTATTCACATACCATGCCAAAAATCTGTCAGCCCTCTTTCCTATATGATCACCATTAAAGCAGCAGCGACAACACAGAAGATAAAGGCTGGAGGGGGAGATAGGGATGAGGATTGGGGAGGGTGTACACACCAAAGCCATGTTTACATTGTCCTGATTAAGCTGCAGGGCCACAAAAGAAGTCTTGTTTTCTCAGGGGTGAAGTTATTACATGAAATGTCTGACAGGATTGTCAGTGCTGTAATTATGGACCAAGCATCGCTGGGTTCACGTTGCTCCTCCGCTAGGCAGCAATGTCTGGGAGGTCAGGCCGGGCAGCCTCATCAAAACAACGTTTAAAAGCCACCGCACGTCGTTTACACACTCACACATGACCGCCAGCCATTAATTCTCATTAACGAGGGTGGGGAGGTGCAGAGTGGGGCGTAAGGGAGGTTACACGGAGGCAATATCACCTGCAGACTGCAGAGAGGCTGAGCTGTGGGAGGTGGGGGGGTGGGGTTCTGCATGCAACAGTGGGGAAGACAGATCGGTCCAATGGGTGTCTGAAACACAGAGGCTTGTTTGAATACTAATGCTGTTGTGCTTTGAGTACACACATATTAGACGATAATTCTTACTCGTTTAACAAAAAACATGAGGTTTCCACTTATCAGACCTTTCAAAAAACAAGTAGAGGTAGGTTTTATCAGTTAAGGGGCACCAGTCACCACAGGTGGTAAATGATGAGCAGTAAAAAAAAAAAAAGAAAAAAAAAAAAGGGAAATTTATGACACTGGTCACCTTCAACTGCAGCCACTTCACTATCCTCTCCATCTTTTTCTCCTCGCTCTCTTCCTCTGTTCTAAAGAGATCTTTCAACTGCTAGGAACGACGGGGGCAAACGGTGTTTTCAAAGAGACATCGGAGCCTTCCCTATTTCATACCTACTTGTCAAAATGAATTCTGCCGCCCAGCAAAGCGTTGCTCCATTATTCAAATTGAATATCATAGCTTCAGAGCCTGTGGGCTGTTTATCAGCAGTCTGTCAACTGCTAGAACGTCTTCCAGACACACAGCTCACCACGGAGGAGATGATAAAAGAGCTCCAGTAGTTGAATACCACATCTAATGAGTTTTTTTTTACCCCTTCCTCTGTCACTGAACATAAAGCTGAAACTATACAGCCTGAATACGTGTCTGAATAACATTGCTGAATGACTTGCGGCACAACCGGGCAGGTTGGTTGCAATCTGCTGCTTCACCACCAGATGCCATTAAATTGCAAGCATTTGCAGAAGCACTTAAAAAAAAGCAATAATTTGAAATGATCCCTTTCCATCTGATGTCATCAATCTCTCAAATCATTCTGAAAGAATTTTAATCCACATTTGCAATTAGCTTCAGTTCATTGAAATTTGTGAGTGTGGGTGTCCTGTTACATGATCCCTGAGATAGCTGTCAATCAGCTGGTCTCACATTTGACTCTAGAATACTTTGGTATAAGGTATACAGCAGTTCATGGTCGATTCAATGATTTTAATGTGTCCAGATCTGGTGGCTGCAAAGCAATTCCAAATATCACCCCTCCATACCGTGCTAGACAGTTGGTGTAAGATGCTTGTGTTAGAAACACGTTTTTTAAAAAAAAAAAAAAAAGTGGCCTTTATAAGGAGGACAAGAAAAGGGGTCAGATGCAGCAAAGGACCCCAGGCTTTGAAACTTGTGCCAGCTGCCCTACCAGGGGAGCTAAACATTGTCCCCGTTTAAGCATTTAGCTGCAACTAAACCCAGAATTTTAAATGATTTTTCTGTCTGAACGTTTTGCTTATGAAGCGTAACATTTTTGTGATGGTTTTGTAAGCAAGTCCCCACCATGCTGGTAGAACTGTGGTATGCTAGCTTCATCCCGCATAATGTGCATTTGACTTTGTTGTCCAAATAAGTGAAATACTGCCATGCTGCTCCAATCTGTTGCTTCCACTTTGGGTGCAAACTCCAGTCAATGTTGTCAACTCCTCAGTAGGAAAAGTAGCTATTGGCTTTCCTTTAAGTCGCTGAAAGTCACTAAATAACATTTTCCTCTAATGCATAACTGCCCTGTTACATATAATAGTTACAGGGGGAGAAGAATAATGTCGTGGGAGTGGCGACATTATTCAAACAAAGGAAAAACACCCTAAATAGCCAAGTAAGGCCTGGAGAGTCTGACATGTATCTTTGTTTTTTGTTGTCTCTTTTTCCCCCCAAAACTTTCCAGGGCCTTTGGATGAACCTACTGGGGCATCCACTCCTGGAAAGATTGGTCATTGTCCCAAATGTTTTCTATTTCTCACTGTAATAACCTTCAAACAGTAAACAGACAGAAAATCTAAACAGAAAATTAGCATGAAAAGGTAAGGACTGCTGTTTGAAGTTTATTGCTAATGTATTTCCTCCTGGGCATGACTGAACACACACGAATGTTCAGAGCAGCACACTTTCAAAATGCTTTTTGCTATAGATGGTTTTTTATTCAAGTTTTTTTTTTTTTTTTTTGGGGGGGGGGGGGGGGGGGGGACAGTGAATTTTCCCGAAACTTCCTTTAAAACCTTTTCCCCCAACCCC
>JBAMHW010000015.1:4589658-4604917 GCA_037177495.1 Rhadinocentrus ornatus | reverse complement strand
GGATCAAGAGGGGAGAGGCGTGGCAAGTAGGGTAGCGCTACCTGGACACAAGCTGGGGCCTGATCAGCCCTGGCTGTTGAAAGACCCGAAACCCCCTGTGATCCCAGGTTACATCACTGAGGATGTGTCCAGGGGCACCATAAGGTGTATCTAACAAACTGTATTATATCCTTTTGTACAGTATCGTATTCCCTGATATTGTATCATATTATATCACATTAAAGCTTCCAAAGCTAATATAAAAAATAAATATATAAAACACAATCCAATAATGCTTTTATATTTCTAATGATGCTCTGAAATTAGTTTTTGTTATATTGCCGTAATTAATGTTTTCTGGCACCTGTCAGGCCAGCATTGTAAATAAGACTTTGTTTTTAAAGTTTTGTCCAGTAAAATGAAGGTTAAATAAAATTTATATATCAAAAGTATCATCATTGTTGTATCACATTCCTCATATTGCATCAAATTGCATACACATTATAGCCCATAGTACTGTATCATATCACCTCATTGTATTATACTGTTTCCCAGTGTTCCCTTGTTTCTAATTTATGGGTAACTATTATATTACTGTTTTTAATTAATGTTTGTTTGTTATTCATTTTGTTGTCTTGTCTTTATTATTACTAATAATATTATTATTACTGTTATTATTTATTCCTATAACTTGACAATTGTGTGGTGGGTGAGTTTTTTGTGTTTTTTTTGTAATGTATTATGTTTGCTTGTATGTATATCTCATCTTGTGATGTGTATCAGTTTGTAATGTGTTGTGTATGTTTTGTTTTTATGGACCCCCTTGAAACCGAGATGTTGCATCTCAACGGGCTATCTATCCATTAAATAAATTTCAAATTAGAATATCATTTGGGGGTCCCCAAAGAGCACAGTGGGTATGTAAGGCTTCGATTCTACAGTGCCTGAAAATTAATGTCGTGTCTACACAGAGTTTAGTTTAGGTACACCTACTTAAGACTTTTATAATTTGGAGGTTTCATTCACATGGAATTGGCATTTTTGGAGCCTGAAAACACCTACTTTTGAAACCAGGCTCCCAAATGAATAAATGATGGTCATCAACATCTTCTATACAACAATATTTTTAAACAGATCCTAAGTTAAAAATAAAAAGCTACTTAGCCTTAAGCAATCAGGTTTTATTAATGTATTGTGTGGTTTAATGAGCTACAGTAGTGGAGTAGTCCACGTCTATCCTGGTACCCTGGATTTTTCCTGCACCATGTCATCGTTGAAAACGCCTGAGAAACACCACAAAGCAGATTATTCATCCCCACTTAAAAATGAAAAAAAGGGGGGGGATAAACTAAACTAAACTCGAAAGACAGAACTCATATGCATAGTTCAGAATGCATCATTTGTGGTAAGAAGCTAGCTAATAAAAGCATAAAGCGAACCAGGGGGTGGGGCAGGGGGTCCATGGCTTTTTGGTAGTTGCATGAAGGGGGTCTACATGGAAAACAGATTGGGACCCATTATTGTATCCTATCGCACGGTATCATATTGGGTAGCAATATCTCTCATCACATTGTATCATATCAGTCCACATCACATTGTACTGTATCATTATGCATAACATTTTATCATACTCTGTTGTACTTTATTGCATCGCCCTATTTTGCATCACATCACCTCACCACATTATAACACACTGCATCCGATTGTAGTGCTTCACATCACCTCATATTGTATCACATTACATCACATCATAGTGTATACTATTGAACCATATTGTATTGTATTACGTCATATTTCATCTTATATTGTATAACAACACATATCGTATCACATCATACTCTATCATAACCCAGAATTCAAGGAAGAAGACAAGCAACAGGGCCATGAAAGGAACTTGGATTGGGTTTATGTTGCAATACTTCAGCAATCAGCTGCATACTCAAGAGGATATTGTAGATTTGCTATGATCTCCCAAAGAAATCATTTTCTAACTTAATACAAATCCATTCTCCACTTGAGAAACACTCACACTTGTACTCATACATGAGTTCAAGCAAGCAGAAATTTAACAGTGAATGTTTACACAGCTCGGTAACAAAGAAAAAAATCCTTACAATGGAAGTAATGAAATTCTTCAAGTGTGAGGCATCCTACGTATCCACTCTGAAACTCCAGCTACATTTTTATGGCTCTGGCTCTCAGCAGGAAGTACTGAAGGAGAAATTAACTTGCTGGAGAGTCTAAAGGTGTCACAAACCAAATTTAAAAGTGTTGTGAATTAGAAACTGTTGTGAGCGCAGATCAGGACTGAAAGTCTGTCAAAGTACCTTGAGATTTTTTTTTTTGCTCAACTGGCTGCAAAACAAGACTCAGCACCTTGTTTTGCTGTGTGGCACTTGAGGTGTGTAGTCACTACATGCAATCTGGTGTCAAGACAAATGTGTAAATGCTACATTGCAAAAAAAGAAAAAAAAAAGGCTCAAATATTGTACAAACACCATATGTTTGTAACTCAGTCCACAGCAGTCATTGGTTATTTCCCAAAACATCTCACTTCATCTTACCACATGATAATGTTAATGCTAATCGTGGAGTATTATACTGACATTCAAAAATTTAGATATCTCCGTTAGCAAGCAATTGAACAGGCTGACCTAATAGAAGCTTGTTAGTACGGTAAAGATTAGAAAGATTTCCGTGGTTAGATCGTACACATCCAACTATTCACAGATCACTGTTCGAGGTATGTTGCGTGCCTGCAGCCTTAAACAAAACAACAGCTTAGGGATATGATGCAGTTTCAGTTTACAGTGGAGGTGATGCTGCTATATTTCAGACTTTCAGACACATTTTCTGTTGAGATAAGCCTCCGCTACGTGTTTCCTCCATATTTACCAAGTTTGAAATGGTCCACTAACTGCAGCATGGCAGAAGTATAAGTGACTGCCAGGGTAAAGGGGAGCATGGTTCTCCATTATGTAACTTCATGGAGTTTTAAGTGGCGCAACAAATGTGAGGAATTTAGGTCAAGGGAACAAAAGCTGCATCTGGTTATGCATCAATTCAAAAGCCACAAGCCTGTGGTCCTTGTTCCCAGAAGCCATGAGACATGAAAAACCCCAAATTCCAATACAAAAACTCAGTATACATCTCATTCACTTTCAAAAGGCTCAGGCCTGTTTTTACATTATAGGAGATGGGAGTGTTTATTCTTCCAGCAGGGCTGCCCCAAATCCATTTCACACATTGCCTGGAGGGAATAAGCTGGTTTTAAGGGTGGTCATAATTACCCCAGAACTCCTGAAACTAATGTTAGATACCCCACTGATGCACAATCTTTTTTGTCCCCTCTCCTATGCACACAAACATATGCAAATCACCTCCCCTGCCCAAAGCAAACTCCCACTCAAGTGCGTCTAACAGTGAAGTCTTTGTGGCCCGCCTGTCAGGTTGTGTTAGTACGCTACATCATATCTCCAGAGAAGGGGAGAGAAAAGGGGGAGAGCGGCAGTTTCCCGCTAGGTTACAAGGCAGCGCATCACTGGCCTACCATGCTGGTTGTATGAGGCATGTGGGACACAAAGGGAGCCTTTGTGTCTTGTCATCTGGCTGTTAGGCCCTCGCTGTCATACAAGAGGTAGCAGAGTCAGTGGTTAAAAGGGAAGCTGCAGTTCAAGAATGGAAACTTCTTCAAAATAAAGGGAGCAAGGTATGGCAGGTTGATGGGAGTGGAGGATGCTGGCAGAGAGGAGTAATGATGATGCATGGGAACACACGTGGAAGCTCACCACGCCTCCCTCTGCTTGCCCTTTAATCATTTCTCTGTCACTCAAGCTCTGACTGCTTGTCTTTGCCTCCCTCGTGGAGATTCATCAGCCGTGACGGATCCCCACAAAGCTCCTCACACCTATGCTCGAGATCACTTTCTGACTGGCCATCAGCCTTTACCAGGTCATTTATACGTGTTTCTTCCACTCTAAGCCATTTAAGCTTTTGTCTCCGACAAAGACAATGTTTTAAAGCATGAAATTATCAGCAAATGAATTGTAATTAAACTAAATGAATGTTGTAAATTTAAAGGCTATCCATCCAATATTTAATTTACAATCCATGCAGTAGTTGTCAGCATGACCAAAAGCATCTATAGACCGGGCTGAAAGTGTAATACAGAAAAATAATAACCTGCACTAAAATACAGGGCCCTGAGACAAAACTATACATTTTTTTCTTCTCTCAAATCTTTTCAGCTTGACTCAAGTCTTGAAGTGTTGTCTGTGGTAATACAGACTAGTTTCTTTCCACCAGGTTCCAGTAGCTATTGTTTGTCTCAGACCAGCAGCAGCTATGTTCTGCCCAGTGTGATCTGGAATAAATGAGACTGGAGACATTTCGTTTTTACGTTAAAATCCGCGTCATATTCGGCTCTATGGTGCGGCTGGACCACAGGTCCATAGGGGTGGCAAAACATTGGACTGTAGCCACATCCTTCACAACACCCTCATGACCCTCATCATACAGGGCAGGGAGAGACACAATTAAAATAGTGACGAGATGGCGGTGATGCTGTTTGTCCAAAGTGTTGATGAACTTCTTAAATCCGGGTTGTTCACTGTGTCAACTGAGCGCTGGTCTTTGGCGAGAAAACAAGTTATGTTTGTTTATAACGTTTTTTATCTCTCCGTCTCTGGGAGCTGGTGATTTATTTAGTCACGACTCACAAAAATTAAACATTTTTCTATTTCCTTGTGTCGAGTAAGCCCCCGTGTGCACGTCTACGTGAACGAGCGCAACATTTCACATGCAGGAATGTTGCCTGTTGCTCGGCTGAAGGAGGGCAGCAATTTCCACCTCATCGCGCAAGTTCCATAGAAAATTAATAGAGTAGGAGCGACTTCGCCTCCTGTGTGTCCAGCCCTTAACGAGAGGTGTTTGCATCTGGAGTTGAATTAAACCAAAGCGGCTGGGATGTGGGAGGAGTCTACAGCAGTGGGAGGAGTCTGCGGCAGAGCGCAGCCCTTCAATGCCGTTGGCGCTCGATTTGCAACTGAAAAAAGCACAAGAGTTAACTGCGAAGGAGCAAAATAATTAGACCCTTTCATTTTTATGATCATTAAAAACCCAGATTGTTCTGATTATTTATCGCACAGCCCTAATAGATTGGATCTCCAAAAAGAGAGCAGAGGTAGAGGAATAATGTCACCAGCAGGGTGTTGGTAG
Source organism: Rhadinocentrus ornatus (assembly GCA_037177495.1). Taxonomy (NCBI): domain Eukaryota; kingdom Metazoa; phylum Chordata; class Actinopteri; order Atheriniformes; family Melanotaeniidae; genus Rhadinocentrus; species Rhadinocentrus ornatus. Next base: position 4,599,721 of record JBAMHW010000015.1, on the reverse strand, counting down.
GCATCTAATGAGCCATTCAATGATGGCGCAGCTCCGGAAACGGTGAGAAAGCCCCTGCCATCTGCTAATTACCACCTTGTTAGGTTCATTTTGCAACTCTGGGCAACAGAATATCCTGCTGCATCATGTATGACAGGCAGAAATCGGATCAAGAGGCTATCAGCATCCAAAGGAGGCCAAGTTCCTTCACTTTTCAGTGGCAGAGATAGAAAAATTACAATGATGCTTCTTTCCACAAAACAGCAAACAGACATGGTGGGTTTCACCATCAGTGGTCTCATCCATCACACCCAAGCTTGTTTAAGGTCAGAACTGTTGTAAAATTGCTTTGAAGTGTTTTTCTTTGTACAACAATAAAACTAACCCCAGTTTAAGCTGAAAAGTGCAACTGTTTGACAAGGAAGAGTGTGGATGAAGTCAATTAATAGCTACAGAGCCCATGAGATTAATTATGGAGGAAGGTACACTTTGGGCTAAAAAATGTAGCTTGTAGGAAATCGATGTCCCCAGTCGCCCTTTTCTCCCTTCAGGTTAGACACATCCATCTTGAAATCCAATTAGAGGAGGCTTATCCGAACATGAGGTCGGTCTGCACAAGCTGGGTGTTTCAGCTATAAAACGACCAAAGATTAGGCAAAAAATTAATTAATAAAATCATAGAAATACAAGAACCATGCCTCTAATTGTACTCAAAATATATCAATGTTGAAATTTTTTTTATCTTTGCTGTTTTATATATAAATATATATTTGACACAAAATTCACTTGTTAAAACAGTGAAGGAGGAGTTAAAGTGCAAGAGGAGAAGCAACTCTTAATGATGCAGCTCTGAGCTACATGTGCCATAAGGACAGTTGCATTATCCCTCCATACTGCAGAATCATGCAATCAACTCTTGGGTAATTGAAAGGAATGGTCTTGCTCCACATTGTGTGCAGACCTAATGTCATGAGTTTCTTATAAACAATGTGATAACCATCAGCACATTTGGCAGCTGACACACATGCTGTCCAAAAGCACTCAGCATTAAGAAATATGTTTCCCGCCACAGCATGGGTAGTTTGCTCGCTATTGTTGGCTGACAGTACAAAATATGCATTTGTTAGGCTACACGTTTCAGATAAAACTGCCTCATTTAACAGGGCACACCTTTTCTCTGGGTACTTAGAGAAAGTGCGTGCAATCTCACTTTTTCAGTGGCCAGTCTGTGTAAATGGATGCAATAAAATCCTGCTTAATGACGTGAGTTCACAATAATTAAAGTTATCCTGTTCTTCACAGCCAATGTGTAACAGCATGGGACAAAACTATCAAGGTTTTTCTTTTAACATTAGGAAGAGACCTTGAAACTGACCTTTATAATCCTAATGTAGCTTAGAGGAAGATATCTTAAAAAAAAAAAAGAAAAGAAAAGATGGCGTCAAGCTTTTTTTTGTCTGATCTATCCATTTGGATTCATAGCTGGGTCAGGTAGGGGAAGGAACAGGCACAGTCCCCTGATGGCCATCTTAAGCAGACACAATCCTCTTCCTCTACCCGCTATGTGGAGCAGATTGATAGATGATGACCTGTCCTTCACCCAGCATTCATCTCACTTCACTAAGCACTTCTTTTCTGCCCTGCAGGCTTTCGGGCTCAGTAAATCTCAGTGGATGCTCCCACACCAGTGAGGAATCACCAACTCATGAGATTCACACCTTTTATAAAACAACCGACTGTGGTAAAATTTTGAATAACAGATTTTTATAATTACATAAAGTAAAGCCTAAATATTTAAATTCATATTAAAGTAATTCCTCTTTTATGTCTTAATGCCTTATGACCAAGTAGAAGTGTGTGTTGAGGTATTTCTCTGTGGAAAACACTCCTTCTTGTGATACTTTAGTGTTTTTTTTCCCCCAGTTTACTCAGCAATGGATATTTTTGTGTCAGATGCTCAAGCCATCTCATCTGGTTCCTCTCGATGTGGAAGAGCAGCTGCAGTTCTACTTCAAGTCCCTTCCACATGACCCAGCTTTTTACCCTATCTCTAAGGGAGTGCCCAGCCACCCTGCACAGGAAACTCATTTCAGCTGCTTGCATTTGTAATCTCGTTCTTTGGGTCACCACCCACAGCTCGTGATCATAAATGAGGGTAGGAATGCAGACTGATTGGTAAAACAAGAGCTTCATCTTTCAGCCGAGGTCCTTCTTCACCACAAGAGGCCGATGCATCACTGCTGCCACCGCACAGATCCACCTAGTCCTAGTCTAGTTCTCCCGCTGCAGTCTCCCTCTTTTGCGAACAAGAACCCGACACACCTAAACTCTACTAGAGAGAATACTCTATTGTTTTTGGGTTGAAGACTTTCAGATTTGGAGGTGCCAATTCAAATTCCAGCTACTTCACATTGCAAAATGCTCTAGTTAAGAGTTGGAGATCACAGCCTGATAAATAAAACAGAACCAAGTCATCTGCAAAAAGCAGACACCTAATCCTATGGCCACCAAACCGGACTCCCTCAACAGGAGGGGGAGGTTTTTCTGGCATGTCCTGCTATGAGGAGGCCCAGGCAAAGATCCAAAAGACACTGGAAGGACTATATCTTTTGATTGGTCTGGGAAGGCTTCAGGATTCCTCCAGTGGAGCTTAAAGAGGTGGTCAGGAAGAGGAACGTCTGAGTCTCTCTGCCGAAGCGTCAGTCCTGCAACCCGACTCCAGATAAGAAGTAAGGAATGGATGGATGGACATGTTTGATCTGCAGTCTTTTGGATATAGGTTGTTTTGACTCAAACCAATGACAACACATTCAAGCAAAATCTGCCACCATGAGTTTAGTATTGATGTGGATGTGATTATTTGTCACTTAGACGGAAACCGTTATGAACCGTTTTCACTCCAACTTCACGGAAAACCTTCGATCACTTCCTTAAACACCTCAGTCATTATTCTGCATTCAAGGATACTTGAACATGAACATAAGAAGCATTCAAATGAAAGAGATTACAACTGCAGTTTCATTCACTTGTGAGCCACTTTAACGGGTCCACCTTGTTAGGACCATATTGGACCCCGTTTTCCTTCAGAACTGCATTAATTCTTGGTGGCATAAATTCAGCAAGGTGTTGGAGACATTCCTCATTAACACCAGGAAAGAAAATCATGCCAATTTAACAGTAAAGGGTAAGTCGAGCCATGGAGACCTCTGTCTTCCATAAATGCAGAGGGTTAAACCTTGCACCTCAGAATTATGACCAAGTAAGAAAATGACACAAAAGACACAAAGCATGGGATTGTAGCAACACATTTCTCCTTAATCTCTGGGCTGCACTCTCCCACCAGCTTCTTCTCTAAAATACACGTTCCAAACCTCTAACTGTAAAGTTAAGCCTCTTGCGAGGAGTAGAAATAAGATAAAATGACTGAAGAACAATCTTAACATAATGGAGCTGAGCGCAGGAGAAAGGACCGCATGTGCACACATCCTCTGAACATACTTCCTCCTCACCTCATTATTCATCTGGTTGATCTGATGCACAGAGACCAGAAAAAAATATTCTTTTTAATTCTGCATCATCAAAAGCCTTCAGCTGTTTAACATCTCACACAACACGTGAGCATGCATTTGCAAGTTCAATCAGAAATAATGATTTTCAAATAGGTTGATTGAGAACCAAGACATCAAAGAGGGGTACGGTCCTTTTGCCTCATCTCTTTTTTTCCCTTTTACACCCCCCACTGTATTGAGACAGAGACAATGGTTTCACTGGATCAGAGAGAATGGAAGACACAACATGAGGAGAGACCAATCAGTCTATTGTGATAGAATTGGAAGAAGAGGAAACACACAGAGATACTGTACAATAGATTAAAGGCTTCACACAGAGCATGGAAAACCCCAAACAGAGCACTGTCACTTATCTGATGCTGCATTAACAGCAGATGTTTTTACATGCAGTCCATTGCAAAAGCCTTGAGCTGCCTCTGTTTCCTTATAGACTGCCAAGAAAATGAGCAAAAGACATAACATAGAATAAAAGAGAGGATTGATTCTTCAACACTGCCTGACCCCTCTTACTCAAGCTTTCTTCTAGTTTCTTCGAGTAGTCGTCGTTCTCAGACTGCAGCTTTGCTTGTGGTTCTTAAGAGTCTCTTAGAGGCAAATGGGAGGCAGAGCCTTTAACTATAAGGCACCTCATTCATGGATGGAGCCCTCAGTTTGGGTTTGGGTGGGAGACACCCTCTCTGCCTTTGAGATTAGGCTTCAAAACTTTCCTTTTTGTTAAATCTTGTAGTTAGGGATAGCCTAGTCATCCCTTAGTTACGCTGCCATTGGCTTAGACTGCTAAGGGACGTCTCATGATACACTGAGAACTTCCTTACATTACTATCTCCCTGCACTTTATTTTCTATGTATAAACTTATGACAGTATTGGCATCATTAACTTGTATTTCTCTTCTTTTTCAGCAGGTCTCCCTGGCTAAAGGTTGTGGTGCCTCTTTCCTGTCCTCTCCACTCCAACCAGTTGAGGCAAATGACCGGTTCTGTTGAAGGTTTTCCTTTCCAATGCCCTGTGCATGCTCAGGATGGGGGATTAAATCAAAGTCAAAATTTGATGCAATCTTTTGGTTTCCTTAGCCAGGCTATTATTTGTCTTGTCTGCTTGTCTAAACACAGTAATTATAGTTTGAACTAATGTGGATTCGTTTCAATCGGATCACAAAGAATGACTTTGTTGTGAATTGGCACTTAACAAATAAAGAACGATTCTTCAGGAACAGTTCTCTGGGGTTCATGAAGGACTTTCCAAAGCTCTTCTTTAAATGTTGGCTGCCTTTTGTTCTGTTTTCTGTCCAGATGATCCCAAACCTCTTTAGTAATGTTGAAGTCTGGATTATGGGGAGGATTCATCTCTCCACCAGACCTGCTGCCACTGATTTTCAGTCCAGTTCTTTTCTTTTCATCCATTTAGTTAGTTCACAAAATATTTGTATACTTAAATGATTAACAGAAAAAACTTCATTCATCTGGAAATGGTCAGCTTTCAGAACTGGAGTAAAAATTAGTAAAAAAAAAAGTAGCCAATGTCTTTAAAAGACCATCAGAAAGTCTGGAGAGCCACTGCTTGGGGCCACTTTAAAATATTACAATAAACTCTGGATGCTTAGAAGAAAAAACTTGAAGAAACGAGGGGTGACTTACATGCTTTTCATGGTATATTAGAGTTATCTGTATGCGATTGTGGTGTTCTAATACCCTCCTGAGACCCAAACTTCAGTTTGGAACAAATAAAAATAATTTTATGATCTATGATTATACACATTTTATTATATATGATGCAGATATAAATATAATTTTAAATTGAAAAACAAAATTACTTCTGGCACCACCAAATGGCTGTGTAAGTGTTCAATAGGCTCAAGTTACAGAATTTAGCAGACAACCAAATATGCGTCAACGTATGAGGACGCTACGTCTCAGGAGCATTCTAATAGTAATCCTAGTTTTTCTCACGCTGTGTAAAGTTCAACATTTCTGCTACACCAGAATACACCATCTGCAACTCCACAGATTTTGGTTCTACCAGCATGTAAAGAGACGCTTTTAGCCTCAGTAACTTGTGCTGGCACCGACAATTTGCCGCCAGATGGATCAAACAGAACCCAAAGGGACACAGAAGTCTTCTCGTCTTTTTTTAATCTCCCTCTTTCTCTCCCCCGTTAGAGGGAGAATGCCCCCGCACAAAATGCTACAAGGTCCGAAAACACATTTGGGTGAAACTGTGAGAATGAGAGAGTAGATATTTACCATTATGTTAAGTAACCCAGGCTGGGTTACTATAAACCTGGCAGAGTTTTTACAAGGGTGGAGAGGTGACTGAGGTTTGTTCCCAAACATGAGTCGCACATAAGCGAATGAACGATTGCATGCGCTTGCATATCTGTGAAGTTCGCCTACGAGGCCCTGAGTAGTCAGCAGTGATGTTAAGGCATGGTTGCTAATAATATGCACAACCAAGCAGAACGTGTTTTGTATTTGGAAGAAGAGCCTGAGGAGGAGGCTGATTACATGTGTGCATCTCTTGTTGCTAGGCTGACCCAGATGCTGTGTTGCTCTTCGACTCCTACACATCTTCCAACGGCATCCTGCTGACATGGCTTCACACCAGGGCTTCAATTGCAAACATTAGTGCTGTAACAAATAGTTAATTAATCAATTACTCACTTAATTATGACAGCGCTTTGTCATGAGAAAACACCAACATGGAAAGTTTCTTTAAATATAAATAAAGTAAAGGTGTGATGGCTCAGTTTCATATAATTCTGTTTGCAGCAGAACTTGAAAAATATTAATATATTTGTTTCTGATGCCGGGACCCGCTGATAGGGAGCATAAAATTCAAATAATAATATAATGACCGACAAATGTACAGTGTACTTAAGGTGCAGGGAAAGAAAATGAATGCATAATTATTTTGAAACTATGAAGCAATGCACTCCACAAACCACGGCTAAACGCCTCATGGAGACACAGCTCAACTCTGCTCATATTGAAATGACAGCATCACACAGCTGCTGCACATCCATGATGAGAATCTCCCGTTCCACCACATGCCAGAGCTGCTCTACTGGATTGAGATCTGGTGACTGTGGATGCTGTTGGAGTCCAGTTAACTAAAATAACTCCCACACTATTACATGACCAACAGCCTGCACCATTGATCCAAGGCAGGATGGATCCATGTTGTCATGATATTTCCACCAGATTCTGAGTCCAGCATCCGAATGTGGAGCTGAAATGGAGACTCAACTGACCAGCAACGTTTCTCCATCTTCAATTGTCCAGTGTTGGTGAGTCTGTGTGAATTGTAGCCTCAGTTTCCTGTTCTTAGCTGACAGGAGGCACCCGGTTTGGTCTTCTGCTGCTGGAGCCCTGCTGCTTCAAGGTTGGACGTGTTGTGTTCAGAGATGCTGTTCTGCAGACCTTGGTTAGAACCAGAGCTAATTTGACTTCCTGTTGCCTTTCTATCATCTCCAAACAGTCTGCCCATTCTCCTCTGACCTCTGACACCCACAAGATATTTTGGTCCAGACAACTGCTGCTGACTGGATATTTTCTCTTCTTCAGACCTTTCTCTGGAAACCCTAGAGATGGTTGTGTGTGAAAATCCCAGTAAATACAACCATTCCACGTGCAGTCACTTAAATCTTTCTTCCTCATTATGATGGTCAGTTTGAACTTGAGTCTTCACCATGTTGCTGCCATGTGATTGGCTGATTAACTATTTCTGTCATCAAGTAATAAAACGTGCATCTAATAAAGTAGCTAATGAGTGTATATTGACGCATTAGTTAAGAAAAAAAATCGAGAATCTAAAAGTATCAATACAAACTGAAAATATCGTTCAAACATTGATACAGTAATAATTTCAGAGGCTCACTGTATTTACTGTGACAATGTATTAGAAGCTCTGCAGGCAAAAACATGACATTAGCATGTCCCTTGCTTCACTATTCCAACATGTCTTGTCAGCTACAACTAAAATGCAACATGGAATGATATACTCACTGTTTCTAGACCACAAACACAACCCGATCCTGACAACCTACTCTGGGAAGCTGGCAGGGTGCGCTTGAAGAAAACTGCTCTACATAACATCCATATATCACGTGCCAGAGCTTCTGGCTGCAGCACAGGATTCTCACCTTTCACTTAAATGAGTCTGCTGGCTGGACTTCCGTCCTTCAACCTCTTGTCCATCTTGCAATCCTCTTAGCAAGGTGTGCATGTGTGGAGAATGGTTGACGTTATGGTGCAAGCTCTTTGAACACAAGTGTACAAGGTCAGGTGTGTGACTTTAGCTTACTGAAGTGCCTGGCCACGCTGCACAGCTACTGGATACAGACACTTAGTCCGTGATTTATCTGTATCTCTTTGAAGGCACACACAAGGGGCTGCTCAATAATCTGGGCAGATGTCCAGAGAGAAGAGGGCAATGACATCAATCAGTCCCAGTAGATGAAAAGACTTCAGTAGCCAGGCACCAGAGAGCAGATATGAAGAGAATCACTACAACAACTGAATGTCAATATTTACCTAATGTTGTCTTGCAGCTTCTCTTTCATACGTGAAATTTGTATTCTTTTTGTTGTTTACAGCAGATGTTTGTATAAATAATTCCACCATATGACCACTGGACTACTAAATGAGGAATTAAAAGTGGGAAGGCTAGGTGAACTGGGTTGAATAAAAAATAAATAAATAAATAAATAGAGTTTGATTTGCTCTTAAATCCCATCTGGCCTTGCAGTGGTACCACATTAGTCTTTGTGAGGGCTATATCGCCGTCTCCTGACTGTCAAAGCCAACCAGTGCAAACTTTTTCTGAATATTCAATTTAAAGAAAATAAATAGTTTATGCAACTATCGTCTTGATATGCAACTGTCTTGCTACAGCTAGCACCAAGTAATAATGTTACTTCACCACAAGGTGGCATCAATTTACCAAGCGGCTTTCTCCACCACTAGACAGAGAAAAAAAAAAAAGTTTCAATGCTGCAAGAGTAAAAATAATTGAAACATGCGCAGAAGAAAACAACCGGCAAAAAGTTTACCTTCAAGAAAATAAACAAAAATTAGGTTCAGCCCAACCTCTTCTAGGTAAAGCAGGTCTACCATGACTTTGTACATGCTAGAGTGAAGCATCCAACAGAAGATCCATCCACATTTCAGCAGTCAAAAAGAAAGCTTGATGTTAGATGAGGCAATAGGAGCCCTCATCTCAAAGATAATAGCTTCCCATCAAGTCAAAAGTGAAGGTTTTCAAAGTCTGGAATCGTAACGTAATCTGTCTGCATCAAATTGAAATAAATAAAATTGGATCTAATTGAAAAATGAAAAGTTCCCAAATCATATAGTACCCCATCAATTTCTGTACTGAATTGTAAGACAGTTTGTAAGACGTTTGATATGCAACTGTGCCGTCATAGTTCCATACTCTCCCAGCAAGGCACTTCTCTCAGACTGCAGGTGTACTCCCTCCCTGCAGAACCTGCTCCCAGTTTGGGTTCAGAAGACAGACAACCTCTCTACCTTTAATATCAGGCTTCAAACGATGCAGCTTAGAATTAGAGCTGGCTTTGGCGCCCGTCGTCCATCCCTTTGGTTAAGCTGCCATAGGTTTAGGCTGCTGGGGGATGCATCATAATGCAGTGAGCACCTCCCTCCACCTTTTTCTCTTTGCTCTGTTTTCCAAGTATAAATATATGACATTATTATTGTCATTAATTATCTCTTTTGTCTTTCTCTGCAGGAATTCCTGGCATAGAGTGATGGTGTTTGTTTGGCCCCTTTATTCATGCTCAGGTTGGGGAATTGAGGGGCCGTCTCCACGACGTCGGATTGCAGTATAACCGCAAAAGTATTTCAGCAAACCACCCTTTAATCCCCACGAAGCCAGGCATTAGCACCCATGAAACCAACTACGTCTGAAGCCAGGTACCAAAGTGGATAGGTTTGAGTCCTCTACCGTCTGCGGACAGCGTAACCGCGCCACTAGAGGATATGGCATCAATGTGACGAACACGCGCCGATTCCCAATCCACCTTTCCTTAAGTTGTTTAAGCTTTGTAGTCAAGTATTTTTTGAAGAAGAAGCTCAACTTCTTCGTTAGTCCAAAGAAATATGTGAATCCTCAGCCATTTCCTCTTCTCTGCTTCCCACGTGTATATCCTGCAACACGCAGTGAGCCATCATCTGCGCATGCGTTGTTTTATTCTAGCTTTGGCGTGTTACTCTTTAACAACCCCCACAGCCTTGTAGTATGTACTACAGTGGTGTCGTGGGGATGTTGAAGCCTTTCTCCTAGTTTCCGCCACCGTTTTCCCACCTGAACCGGCTTCGGTGCCATGTGGACACAGACTGAATCAAAGAGAAGATTTGATGCAAGCCTGGTTTCCTTAGCTAGGTGAATGGGTTTATATAAACACAGTTCATTATAAATCGGACTAATTATTTTAATTGGATTATAAATGGTAAATGTCCCGTATTTATATAGCGCTTTTATCCAAAGCGCTGTACAG
>JBAMHW010000015.1:4570282-4586097 GCA_037177495.1 Rhadinocentrus ornatus | reverse complement strand
AAACAAATAATAATAATAGGAGAGTTTTTATCAACAAAGTTGCTAGGCCATCACAGATAGGCTCATGTAAAAGGCTTGCCGAGTCCATTAGTAAAAATTCTGCTATTTTAGTTGTGTGTTTCAGCACATTTTTACAAGTTACATAACAGGAGGGAGAGATTGTTACCCAGTTTCCTTTTGTTCTGTCACACAAAGAATATCCGACAAAAGAAAACCAGATCAACCAGTCGACCACATGCAGCAGGAAACATCCAGAAACACAAACATACACACAGCTGGATAATCAGATTAACGGCACCAATCTTCAGGTAAGAGGGATTCCATTAGCCTTAATTACTCAAAGACTGAAACAGGAAGTCCCTCCAATGAGACGCCCATCCCGACGAGAGACAAGAGGATGAGAATCCAGGCCATTTCCGTAGACAATGAGGAATTTAATTAACTGTGAGATACAACTGCAGGGGAATTCATTGCGCTCTGCATGGTAATCCGCTTTCCCGGAGAATATTTCTGAACAGGATTATCAATGGAAGGATGAGGATCGGGCTCTGTGGCAGGGCATCGTTTACTGGATGCAGGGTTTTCCCATTAGAAGACAACTTATACGGACTGGTGCTCGGAGACAGTGGAAAATATACATATATTTAGGGAGTATGTAGGATTGTTTTTGATAAAGCGTCATGCATGAAACTTTAACTCACATGCAACAGTGTTAAAAATTCCTCAAGCATCCATTTTTTCATTGTTTTGTTTCAAACAAGTCAGACTTATTTGTAAAGTGTTTCTTTCTTTCCCTATCATAAGTCTGCCATGATTCATGATTATTATTTCAGTTATTTTTAATCCAGTGCAGAGGTCTTATTGTTTGTTTAATGACATAAAAGTAAATTCTGAACTGTTCAAAAAGCCCCTTCACATCACAAACAACTTGGCAAAGAAGATATCTTTAGGTTTTTTAACCTTAAAAGAGATTAACAAAGACGTAGGGAGTAAAATCTTGCATATCTCAGCATGGTCTGCGGCATGTCCTTAAAATAATTAAGAAAATGAACAAGTTGAGGACCGAAGAAGTAGAAGTACAGCAGGTAAACGGACGAGGTCCTAAAGAAATAAGACAAAACATCCTTCAAAGACCTGACGTGTCACCTGAGAGATGCATCTGGACCTTCAGCTGATCCATCACTGTTGGTTGAGGCCTCATCAGAAATGGTCTCCATGGAAACGTGGCTGTCAAGAAGCCCTTTTTAAGGAAGGGAAAGGGCGGGAAAAGGCTGGGGTATGCCACATGGCACAAGAACTGGACTGTAAATCAGTAGCAAGAGGTCAGATAGGATAGATTTTCAGCATTATTGAACCAGTGTGGGATCATCTGGACGGAGAATGAAATAAAAGGCAGAAACTTCCAAAGAAGAGCTTTGGCAAGTCCTTAAAGAAGTCTGAAGAACTAATCCTGAAGACTAGAATTAAAAATACTACAGCCATGAAAAAATAAATAAATAAAAATCTACAATAAGATAAATTACAATAAAAAGCAAAACGCAATCACAGGAAGCAACACATGAATATAGCTGAAGAGAGGAAAAAATAAAATATTTTTTTCTTTTAATTAACATTTTTTTTAAGACAAGCATTGAGAAACGGAAAAAAAACTAACTTAGCACATGGATAAACAAGGTGAAACGAATACAAATAGCATAGTCTTCGTTGTCATAATAATAGCAGGACTAATAATGCTATAAGGAAAATATAGGATATGTAAGTATGGAGGGAATCATTCAAATAAACTTGAATAAGAAGGTCCAGACTGCCAAAAATAAAGATCCTTAAACAAAATCTTTACTGTCAAGCTCTTCAGAAATGTACAAAGTTTACATACATTTCAATAAACCACATTTATTTCCCGTTTTCCTGCTAGAATATAAGAAATCAGTGGTAGTTTAACATTGTTGAGGGATTAATGTTGGCTGCGACTGCAGTTTATGTCTACAAAAAAGATTCTATACAGTAGATTTATTCGCTTTGCACCTCAGGGGTTGAAGCTTTATTATTACTCTCAGTGTGAATGACAAGTCTGTCAGGAAGCAGGCGGAAGCGTTATATTAGGGCCGATGGAGAGGCAGCGTGAATCTGCTGCGCAAACCATAATTTTCAATTACAATAGCGGATTAATGGCAATCAGTGCACCCAGGTGGTGCCTGTGATTAGCTAATCTACAGAGGCATGCATAATGACATCTGTTCCACTCCACACCTCGTGCTAGCTTGCCCTGGTTTACATATTGTACTGTGGCAGGCAAAGGGACCGGGAGGTAGGAGGAAGGTGACACGGACACATTTCCATGAGAAAATATATCACACAAGCGTTCTCCCACTCTCCCATTTTGAAGCAGTGTGGACAGTGAAGTGAGGAGGACAAAGAGAGACAATTTTAAGCTAAATTTGCCCTGCTGAAGTCACATGCTCGGCACATGTGGAGGATCCAGGCACTTAAAAGGCATTGTGCCATTTAATTAACACAAAGCCACACCAATGAGGGTTGATGTTCTTTTATTATTCTTCTCAGACCATTTCACTCATAAGTGGCCAAAGTTAAATGCTCAAACCCAATCTACTCATTAATGGGGGAGAGAAAGCTGAGAGCAGGCGCTAATTCAGAAGAATAAATACTTTTTCAATTAGCCAGAAAAGGAGACGAAGGAAACATCAATACGGAGCAGGCCGGCTTTGGCTCAGATTGAGGCATTACTCACTGTTAATGACTTTCAGCTCATTTTATTTGGTTTCGGGGCTCCTCAACTTTCCTCTCCATCTTTAGATCAAAGCAGTAGAAACTCCATGTAAAGTTTCTGAGTCAATATCACAACCAGGAGGTCTTGAACTTTTTGTGTGTGGTCCAATAGGCCTGAACGATATGGTCAAGGAAATGTAATTGCAGTTTTTCTGACCAATAATGTGATTTGGTTTGCAATTAAATCTTTTAAATTCCAGCTGTTCTGTTTTCATGCAGAAATATATTTCATATATGAGACAGAAGATAATCACATGACATTAAAACATGAGCTGCTCTATATTCTAAGGACACAAAGTTGAGAAAGGAACAGATTCATCTACCACATGATGCAACCTGTGGCCAAAACACAGGTTACATGTTTCTACTTTGACCTTGTAGTAAAAACTAAACAGTCTGATGTATTTGATCTTATTTACATCACAACGCGTCATGTCTCTCTACATGATTTGTATACTGCACACAGAGGAGTTTCCCCTCGATGCTAAACACACAGACATGTGTGTGCACGTGCAGGTGTGCACAATCCAACCAGTAAAAAACTAATCAAGAATTCCTGAGTCGTATTACAGCCTAAAATGTATCCTGTCTTCTATATAGGTTTTATTAACGTCAACACGTTTTGCTTGCTATAATCAGTGTCCAAGCAAACGACGTACATCCAGGCCACATGTGGCCCACAAGATATTTGCTGTAACCTGTATCCAGTCTGGCAACTGACATCTGGCCAACATTACACTTGTAGCTCGGATTAGGTACAAACACGTCTGCTATCTGAGTCATTGCTTCCAAAAACAAATGTTTTTTTAAAAATAAGCTTTACCTGCTTCTCGCAAGGACACCCTGGCTCCTGTCCCATGACTTAAAGGTACAATGTGTAAGTTTTACTGACCTCTAGTGGTAAAGACGGGAATACAAATGACTTGAGATGCTAAGCACAGCTGTGAATGGACGATGGCCATCAGTGGCCACACAATTCTCCCAGACATGAACATGTTTTTGTTCTTGAGTGGATCCTGTGGCCTCAGGTGCAATAATGACTACACTACAGTCCTTTAACATTGTGTACATGTGTACCGTCTTCTTCTATGTGCTTTTCAAGGTCTTACTCATCCCAAACGGCTCTCTAGCACCTGGCAAACAAATTCTGCAGTTATAAAGCTCATAGGGTTCTTACTTCAAACACACACACAGTTGTTTGTCCATTTAAAGACACTGTAGTAAAAATAATGGCACAAATTTGGCAGCAGCCATGTTTGAACCACGGCATGTAGATATAAATGACTCATTCTAAGCGAATAAAAACAAGCTATTTAGTAAAAGATAGCAACAGAACTAAAGCTCAAATGATTTGTTCTTTTTTTGTCATTGACCTTTGATTTTGTTATATGCTGCACTTTTAAGCAGCTTTTTAATTTTATTTACTCATTTATTTTACTTTCCTGCTCATTCTCGTGTAGGAAATTTATTTGTAAAATAGATGAGGAAAGATTAATTACTGAAAAAATTAGATCATCACGGGAACACTAAAGCACTCTGATTCTTCTTGCTCCCAGCTTCCATTTCCCTTTTTATTTGCAACTTCTGTGTTAAAAAGCCTGCGTTTGTGTCAAAGTTGATGTTAAAGTCAGTTTATTTTAAAAGCTCATTAAAAGCAATGCAAGTTCGACCAAGAACTTCACAAAACAAATGAAACAAGCTACAAGCAATTAAAAAAATATTCCAAAGAAGGTGAAGCACAAAAGATTAAATCAATAAAAAATAATTAGATAACACACTCCTCAAATGGCACACTTTTCTAACAAGACTGCAAATACAAGAGATGATCAATGATTTTGCACTGCCTCCACATTATTCATTTAAAAGTGTTAAAAACGGGTCATCGGAGCAGAGAGGTGAAAGCTAACACCATCCCAGTGATGATAATTATAAATAAACATAACCTAAAGCTAAAGTTTTTAAATTCAACATCTTGGCATCCTATGAAGGATTTATTTGATTTGGATCCCTTAATACTGATACAAATAAAAAAAAATTACCACACCTGTCGCAACAAAAATACTGTCCGTGGGAATAATTGGAAGTCTGAGCCCAATAAATATCTGTACCAGTTATTTCAATAAGGATAAAAGCAACACACTTTAGCACACATTTATAGGCATGATGGTGTATAATTCTTCTCATATTGAATATTTAAACAATTCATCCTGACACCTCTCCATGAAAAATTCCCCAAATCATCTTTTACATATTTTATCACTGTCGACTTCAGTTGTGATTACACGCTTTTAAACATCAATAAATGAAAGTGACGTGTTAAATAAAAGTTTTAAAAATTATGGCAGAATTTGTGATTCCGACAAGCATCATATCAGTGATCAAACTTTTTATTTACACTCTTGTGAGGGTGTAGGACTGTTTCAGTTAAAGCCTCTTACATAAAACTTTAATTCGCTGACTATACTGTTTGGACACATTCACACCAGGATTGCCTGGGGGACCCTCGGGTTTGATTGAGTGGGCAATGCCTTTGGTTCCTTTGGTTTGGTTTGCTTTCACACTGCACAGCAAACTGCCTGGACAAAGTCACACAGTTACAACAACTGCTCGCTAGGGGGCGATATTCCTCAAAATGACCACAGGCCAAGAAGAAAAAAGAAGAAGCTTATCATGGCTCTTTCATCTAGTAAACAATGGAGCAACAGTAAGTTAATGCAGTCTTGGGGTTCCTGTTTTACTTTGGTGTTCAAGAATCTGCCAGTATGAGCAGGAGAGGCAGCGAGTTATATAGCACCAGAATTTGCTTGTTTGATTCACACCAGATTGCGAATGTGTGTTCACACTCCTCCAAATGATCCAAAATATCCATGTAAGCAGACCAGGGTTCATTTAAAGTGGACCAAACAGCACTAGTGTAAAAACGCCTTTAAAAGTTTCCAAGGAATCGTGCAGTATTTTCCTGTAAAATGGTCTTGAGCACTTTGCAAAGAACCAGTTTAAATCCTGTTATATTGTAGGAGAATTTATGATATCAGCAAACATTAACCATTTTATCAACATGATATTGTATCATGATCAAATCACTTTCTATGTGGACTTTGTCTTTTCTCCCAGTTCCTGCATGGGTTTTTCCAAGCATTTTTCATTCCTTCCTCAGTCTGAAAACATCCTTGTCAGGTTAGCTGCTGATTATAAATTAAACATAAAGTTTTACAAGGAATAACAAAATCTCCGTCCTGAAAGTGGAGTGATTTTATTAGAATTACGGCTTATGCGCAAAATACCATTCAATGGAAACACCTGCAAATCGCAATTGTACTTTGTCAAAGTTTTAGAGATATTACTATTATTTTGCAAAAGACAGTAATAGAAATGCAGCTTGTGTCAGTACTATGATAGACTGGCCTGACCTGTCATTTAGAAGTAGGAAGAAGACGGTGGCATGAAGCTGTCTTATGGATAAGTGGGGATGGCAGTTTTCTTCCATGACTCTTAAACCAGATAAACAAACCAACAAAGAGAGGTATCCCTTGTCCTGATAAAGCTCAGGGAAGATAAAAAGAAAGAAAAACGGACATAAGTTGCAAACTGCAGGAGCAGCTGCAGCAACGCTTTCATCTAAATGCTATTTGTGTGTGTGTGTGTGTGTGGGTGTGTGTGTGTGTGTGAAGCAAGAAGTGGTGAGTTCATCTGCTACTGAAGCCACTTATGGTGCAGAATAAACAGATGTGTGATATTTGGACATTGTTTTTAAAATTATAAAAAGTACTCTAAAGGTGTTTGAAAGAATGAGTGTGAGAGGGGGGCGAGATAGATGAATGTTAAAAGGCCAGCCCTAGCAGATGTAGCTTGTTGTATGGTGCTTATGAATGAGAATAATAACGATGCAACAACAGACAGAGGTTTTGCGCGGCACACAGAAGATCTGCATCTGCTACGCGTGAAATCCGGCCTGTAAACACTCCACAGGGATTTCTCACAGCGTTTGGCTGCTTAGCATGCCATCCACCTTCATACGCCATATAAATATTAGATGCAGTTCATATGCAGCAAGAGCAATGCTGTGCTGCTGCTAAAGCTGTCTGAGGGGACAGCTGAGGGATGTAGAGATGAAGGAAAAAGAAGAGAGCAAATCAAAACAGACGTCAAAATGGACTACGTGAGCGAGGAGAGGTAGTCTTCAATCGCTTGACTGAAATGTGAAGGCTGTGGAGCAGCATGGAGCTGTGACATCGGATGTGTCAGCGTGGTCTTTTATATTTCGCCACCAGGCTGCATTCAGGTCTGAGAGTTGTTCGGCAGAGGAGGAGGCGGAAAAAAGGGTGAGGCAATCAGTAGAAAGAGAAGCATCAATCATCCTGGTAGCTTCTGCGGACTTCAGTCCTGGTGAAGGTGCAGATGAACTGTGCTGGTTGCTTTGTCAAGAGCTAAAGGCAGCGCTTCACACTTCTTCAGTCTCTTGTATAGTTGTTCTGTAAATAAAAGCTTTTTTCTTCTTTTTTTATCTCGGATAACAACATAAAACAAAATGAAATATTTGCTTTGACTTCATCTTCATGATGCCTATTTTTTCTGCCTCCTGTTCTAAATGACATACCTAAAATAAATGAAGTAAATCTTTACAACATCAAGGGATGTATCTATAACCTTGTCTCAAATGACACCTGTATGCCTTAAAGGCTTAAATGAGTCAATGTAAAAGGGGGTGGGATTAAATAAGTTCTTCTTCTTTCCACTACTTTTCGAGCTACAACAATATGTGTATTTGTGTATGCATATGTATGTGTATATGGTAAATGGTATTGTATAAAACATATCCATATTTATATATATACTTTTTTTCCCCTCTATGTAAGATATACTTATTTTCAATGTTCAATATATTTGTTTTAAAATGTACAACACATCCATTTCTGTGGCTCGAAATGAAGACAAGAAATAAAAATAAAAAGCTGAGATGTGTGAGATTACTCCAGAAGTGTCAGAATGAAGATATGTGCTACTGTGTCAGAGTAAATTCACCTGGAACACAGTAGAAAATGTAAATGTAATCTCCTCATAAAAAAAATACACATTACTTTAAATGAAAACCAGAAGATAGCAGCCCAGTTCACCTAGGAATTAGTAATGTCTAATGAAGAACTGTGCAAATATAGAAGCTAAAAACGAACCTGAGCAGTTTCACAGATGTTTTAATAGAGGTGTTACACAGGTAAATATCTTAGAAACCCATCAGCCAATGCAATGGACACTTCTATCAATGGTCAGTGTCAGGAGAATGAAGGTATAGCCCACAACTTCATCTTAGAAACACCATGAGGATCCAGAAAGAAGCGAAGCCCAACATAGTATATGAGGACAGTAAATACTTTACTATAAAACCTCCTTCATCTCCACGGAAACTAGCCGGACCTTCATGATTCATTTCAAACAAAGGCAGTCATGGGAGAACACATTAGCAGAGTTTCTAAGCTAGTGTTTTTTCATTGCTACTCTTTGGCTGTAAGCTCGGTAGATTTTGTCCCACAGTGATGAAGCAGACATCTTTGTAATCATCAGTCTCTGCTTTCATACGACATCTTGTTTGTGTGGTTTTGCTTGAAGTGAAGAAATTAGCAGAAAGCCTTAAATGGAAAGTGCTGTTCTCATGATAATGTTACATTTCCATACAATTGCTTGGGGTTTGAAGTCAGTTTAGTTTGAATGCCAGTGTTTGGTACAGCCTTTTAGCTGAGTTTTTTTTTATTTTGGTATGTTGCATGATAAAACTGATGTTTCAAATTGTGTGCAAAAATCTTCTGTCCTGCATGTATCCCATGCTGGCTCATTCAATAGTAACATCCCATTTCCAGTCACAAAAACTGAGATAGACTGACCTTTTCCTCTACAGCAGGAACGTAATTGTCACAGAGGAAAGCTGTTTGCACATGAAAAAAACTACAAAAAGTAGAGAAAGTAGCAGAATTCGAGTGTGCGTTGTGCACCTTGCTTTTAGGAGATTGGAATATCTTGAGAGATCCTGATCCCATTTCAATTTACACTTTCACCCTCTTATTTCTTCATCACTTTGTACTCCCAGCAAACATTTTGATTTGCCAAACATTATTAACACTGACTCTGTTCTCCTCATATGTCGCGGCAGGGGCGCAGATGGGATTTTTTAATTGGGGGGGACCAAGCTCTCAACAAATGATTTCAACTTAATGGGCCGGTTGTTCAAAAAATTTTATCCCATTTTTCCCGATGGCGGATCATGTAATCCGACTTACTTTTACACTGGTTGTTCAAAGAAAAATATATATCAATAATATATTTAATAATTCAGCCTCATCAATAATACGTGCATGTATTGTCCCGCACAACATTTCGACCAGGCGGACTGTCCCTCTTTATGACATGTTACTGACGCACCTGAGCCCCGTGTGGAGGTACCGGCCCAACCTCCGTCATTTAGTCGGAATGAGGGATGGACGGGACGTGTAGTGAGGGATGCAATCGTTAGACAAGTTCTTTTCTGATTATGCAGTGATGAATAACTGGAAAATTAAACATTTTATTTGTGTTTGTTACTGGATTTTTTGGGCGGTTATTTTGTGGGGACATGATAGTGTCACATTTTTATTTTTGCTTTACTACGCTGCAGGGATAACTAGGTAGCCTATTCTCCCGTTAACCACTTTATCCCTGTAATGGTTAAACAAGTCAGGTGCAAAATACAAATATTAGCATATGCACTGAATAAAAAGTTCTGTTATTTGATCAGCTGTTTGCTTGTACTGCTGTTTCCTCCTGAAATCCGCCTTTTAATCCCGGATTTCCCTTTTCAAAAACCCATTTTCAAGATTTGATTCTATCCGATAACTGAAATCCGATCGGATAACATTTGAACAACAGGCCCAACAAGAGATTTTTGATCAAACAGACTTCAGGGAGAATTTCTTTAAAAGCATGCACAGCTTGTGTTGACCTTGTACTTGTTTTTAAATATGGCCAGATGGACTCTCAACTTCTTTTTCAGTTCAGGATATTTGCAAACTGCTATCTCATTAGCAATGTAAGTCAGGAGTGAGCTTTCCAGTTCTTTTAATGTTTAAATGCCTGGTTGCATAAACCTCTCAGTAATTTGTCTATCTACCCTACTGTGTCTAGGACACCAGGTATAGTAGACATACAAAGGCTGCATCAGGCACCGGCGCAGATGAACTCTCTTTAAGACCCAGGGGAGTGAGAGTGTGCCTTATTGTGCGTTTAATTGGACATGGTGTTTCGGAAGTGGGTGCTCAAGTCAACATAATCCCAAAGTTCAGTGTTCCCAGCGCTTCCCAGCCTTACAGATTTACAACAAAACATATAGTGATTGTTTAGGTAAGCAGTAGATAGCATGAATTCTATGTTGGGTTAGTGAGATTAATAAGGCTTTCCGAGTTAGAGATGCAACGTTACAGGGGGTTCTGATGAAAATATTGATTTGGAGATTGGAAATTCCCACATTTCTGTACAACTGAAACACACCATTAGTCGAAGCGCTCTCAATGTGCGCTGCAATGACAGTAATCCTCTGTTTTACCGGCGATGTTTACGCTAGGAAAGTGTGTGTTTGTGTGTGTGTGGGGGACCCCTTACCCCCCGTCCCTAGTGCTATCTGCGCCCATGTGTCGCAGGTAAGTCACAACAGAGTCACGGAGCCAGCATGTGCCCGAACCAAAAGCAGCTAAATAGAATTCTGCTTTCAATAAGTGAAAGATCCAAGTTTACAGTTTTAAATCTGTGATTTAATCCAAGAATTTGCTGATGTAGTGCAGCAATGGACAACCTTGATTATAGGCGGAGAAGGGATTATACGAATAAATAGGAGCTGTCTTTTGTTCTACAAAAACTATATTGCAGAACAAGAAAAAGGAGCAGAGTTTGGGTGATGATGCTGCTCCCTTCTCTATTTAACCATCAGCAACATATTTAATAATTTATAGAGACTGCAAGTAGCAAATACAATTCCTTCAGTTCATTAATATGGTTCCAAAAGGCTTCATTTAATATATAACCATATGGCCTAATTTCTCCTTTATATACATGGGAGAATGATTGATGATAAAATGGCTCTACTTAATAATCCCAGACGCTTGTGTTGGTACGTCTGAGGCTAATCAGCCTTCTCCCTACTGCCCTTTCCCAGGTCATACCCTGGTGAGGACAGGTACCAGAGTGGGGAAATATCCCGCCCTTCTTGCAGTCGTCTGAGCACCGGGCTGTGCCGTTTTCCCAAGAGGAAAGCCATGACATGTTGTCAATGTTCCGCTTTAGGAAGGTGTTTCGCTACAGGACCTTGCAGGACATCACTGGATGCAAATGCCATTTCCACCATGACATGCAGCTTTAAAGCTGGTCATGCTGACTTAACCTACTTCAGGTAAGCATTAACTGGCTTCTTTTGGGAGGAAAGAGGCAGCCTGCGAGGCAAATAAATAAATCTACGGAAAAAAAAGGAGCGACAATGGCGGCTTTCCAATAAGGAAAAGATTAATAAAAACATCACTGTTAAGATTCAATTCCTGTTTAGAAATGCAGGAAATGAGGGTCTGTGCCAAACAGTTTATGCAGCATGAATAAATTAGAAGAAAGACAGTTTGCAGACTTTAGATAAACCAATCAGAATTAAGGCTTTACTCCAATTAACTATTAATGCAAACAAGACTGTAGGAGAAGAACAGGAAGAAAAGCAAAAACAACATATTGCTTGTCTTACCTGTCAATGTTGTTGATGTTTCAGTCACGGTGAAGATGAGGAAGAGGTTCCACATGGAAAAAAAGCGGGGAAATTGTTGTCAATTATGACATGAAGGAACAAAGTTTAAATTTATTTTCTTGTAATTATCATTTATCAAAGTCATACCCACAGTGATCTATTAGATGACAAAAACATATAATCAGGTAACTTTCTGACCTTAAAACGCTTTTGACTTGTTTTGATGGTAAACTGACATTCATTATGCACATTCCTGAGGCTGCCATTACCACGCAGCAGAAACTGCACTTCACAAAACTTTTTCCCAGCTCAGAGCATCAGGTGACAGCTTTGTTTTGGTTTATGGTACTGCATCATATAGCTAGCAACTGGATATCAAGAAAATGGTCATTTTTTAACAGGCACCATGGCTGATTTAGCAAAGAAAAAGAAAAAACAATAGGACATTATTAAAATAAGCAAAGAAAAGAAAGGGGAAAAGAACACGAGATAAGATGAGAGTCAACCTTGGACTGACTTTTACAGGCTTGAGAAAACTCGGAGACGAGATAGGATGAAAGAGGGATGCTGAAGTAGCCATTATGAGTGCAAGATTCTGCCAAATTTCAGTAGTGTCTCTTTAAGGATTAGATTAAATGTGCATTTCATTCTGACATTTTTTTTTTTGGTGGCATACCAAAATCACAAGCAACTAAAATCTCGTGCAAAACACACCCCTGGCACTCGGTTTGGAACGCCGGTGGATGGCTGAGTCCTTCCAGGACAAGGGGATACAATTTCTGAGGGGAAAAGCTACCTTGAGTTGTAACCACATCTGTATCAGACAGGTCCTAATCCTTATATGTGTCAACTTCCATTATGTAGTAAGTTTTTTTTTTCCCAGATGGCTGAGATAAATATTCAATGCTACCATTCTCTGAACCCTAAGGGTCTCTGTAGACTTCTTTGGGGGTGTGGACAACTCAGAATAATCCGTCAACCAGCAGACAGCCTCTCCTTGTCATTACTCTGTGTGAGACTGACACAAGAGGGGTACATTTTTTTCTTCTTAACCAGCAGACATTCATTGCAAACTCCTAAGCAGGGCCCATAGTCCCCTATCCATCTGTTAGCTGTCCCTCACACTCATTAATTCTGCCCGTCCCCCGGTGGCTTCTAGTTGGTGCAATGTGATTAAGCTGGAATGAACCACCAGGAATAAATAGAAGCCTGAGCTCCTTAGCGTAAAGTGAGAAGAGAAGGTTAAGAGAAGATCCTGACGGATCACAGTGAGGAACGGTTTGTCTCTGTGGGGTCAAAAACGGAGAATCTACTGTTGTGACTGCATAGATATTGAGCCTGATAAGAGGTGGCTGAAGGCAAATGCTTAAATTCGATTAAATTTAACAATGTGTTACCAGTTTCAGCTCTGAATCCAGTGAGGTGCATTTATCACATCTGTTATGATGATGGAAATATTGCTTTCTAATTAGAGTACAGCTTTCAAGAATTTGGTTGCCTTTGAATGTGATAAAATCCACAGTTGTCTTGATTTGTTACAAAGACGCCTCAAATATACACCCATGCCTCCTTTTGATATGGAAGAATTTATTAATAGTGTTTTAAATCAACAGGTTTCTTTTGGCTGTAAATGAAGTTAGTTAACTTTTAGTTAGTTATGTGTTTTATGTCCATTGTCAAGTAAAACTCCAGTTAAGACTGCTGGGATATTTGGGGAGAAAAGGTTCAAAATGACAGGAGTCATGTGGAATTTCCTTAAGGGAATTATGAGAATTATTTTGAAGCTATAGGATAAAAATGAAGCCTTTTTTGTTGATTAGACAGAATGTTAAGGATCGTGTGTTTTTTAGTTAAGCTGTAAAAGCAATGGTTGCAGTCTATTATTATTTCTTAAATGCACAAGCTCAGATTTGGTTTTGAATGGCTGTGCGTTTAACTACAAACTCTCTTCTGGACGGACTGGGATCCGATGTTAGTTCTGGGCTTGGCGCCAGCGTCGATTCACTGCCATTTCAGCTGCAGTTTGTGTTTAGCAGAGTCGGGCCTTATCAGTTGACTATGCGTCTGATTCAGCATCAGTTTCCCTTGAACCTCCTTCTAGTTCATTCAGAAGTGCCGCAGAGGACCACAAACAGTACGTCTCTTCATAGATCGTTTGGTTCCACGCTGTTTACATACGCTGTTTGCACTTTCTTATCAGTTTCTATTTGTACCAGCTGCTGATATCAAAAACCCTAAAACAGCAGGAAATTTGTGAGTAATCTCCTAATCTGCTTTACACTCCTACTTTGTTTTTACATCCATAGTGAAACTGGTTTTATTTCCCAGCCAAAAAAAACCTTCTAGTTGCTCCATCTCCTCTAATCATTCCACAGATAAAGATGAACTTTATCATGCTTAATGTCAGCCAGAACAAAAGGAATGCATGGTTACATACTAAATTCCTGATGAGGATCAACATTAAAAAAAAATTACTCAATTCTAAATTGGAGCTTTTCCCTCAAATAAAACTCTCCAGAACTCCTGCAAATGAACAAACCAAACCAGGAGCACAGCCTCCGACTGGTGCAAGTATGAAACTACATTAAGTGTCAGAGAAAGTTTGGCAAAGAAACTGTTTTTACATGTAGCCTGCAGCAACCATCTGGTGACAAGTGTAATTTCAGGAATGGAATTTGGCAATAGTGCCACAGTTTTTTTGGCCCAGTTTTATTATCCATCATCACTGACAGCTCAACAGTGACTGAAAAGCAGACAAACCTGCGCTGACTGGCCAGATGTCGAAGCTCGTTATCTCTCATGTGATCCTCTTACTCTCACATTTCACAATCAAAACAGAAAATTGGGAGCCACCCCCAACCCAACCTTTCTTAATGCTACTCTGTTTGTGACTCCTTAAAGGCCCGTCTGCACAACTGTTCCCAGTTGCACAGCACATTAAAACACTCTGCAGAGTGACTGGGCCATGCCAGACAGAGCTCTCTGTGTCATCAAGCCTGATCCTTCTGTCCTGCTGGTTTACGAAGCCAGACAAAAAAGAGAGCCATAGTTAAGGTGATTTTAATTGTACTGCTCGCAAGTATCATTAGAGATGCCAGCAGCTGTGGGTTGAAAGTAATGCAGGCTTGAGTTGCTGTGTATTGGAATTACAAAGTTTTTTTACATTTCATTAATGATGTGATGAAACAAAACAATGTTACAAGAATAAAAGGTCATAAACCCACAGTCTCCTCCCAACACATTAAGTTAATTCCACTTTTGTTTCACTTTACTGACTCATTTCCACTCTATTTCTGAAACATTGCCATCATGGCTGAAGAGGCATCGTAAAAACACAGATGGACCTATGATCAGCGTCTGCTGCAAGAGATTATGAGAGGCATTACTATCTATGACTTTATCTGTCCCTGCACTCCAAAGCAGCATTTTAACTCATCCCTTCCTCCTCCTCCATCTCCTCAGTCCTTCAAGTCCTTTGATCATCCCCTTTAGCCTTAATTTTACAGGTGCACTCCTTTAATCATGGCCATCTGGGCATGTTTTCCCCTGTATTGTGTTACTTGCATTAATGCAGATGTTTTGAACCCAGGTTTGGCCATAAAATCCTAATAAAAACTTGGCCAAAGTTATTATAAGAGAAGGACTTTAGACAGGTAGGTTGTTTTGCTGGCACTTTTGCAGGAGAAGAAAAAAAAATTATTAATTAAGCCAATAAGATTAAACAAGAAACAAGCTGCTAGTGCATACTGCTGTGCACAAGGTGACATCAAAATTATCTGATTATGACTGATATTACACATTTTTAACTATTGTTTCCACTTTAACTACGTCACATCTGAAGGTAAATAACCTTTGTCTGAACTTTGTCATAACCAATGCAACCAGGCCTGTTAGCCACGTGGATGTGCAACAATCATAGCGGAAAATTGTGAATTCAGGCTAAACACGGCTCAGCAGACCATCAGGACGTCCTCCTGCCGACTCAAGAGTACACAACATGAAAATCTCCAGTTGGGTCTCTTCTTTTACAATCATCTAGTCTTGTCAATTCTAAATATTAGATAAATACAACCACAAATGTAAAACAAAACTACACAAAATATACTGGTATACATGGTAAAAAATGCACTAGTTAGTTGTTAGAGAACCCCAAAAGTCCCATCTTAGACCCTGCTTGGATGTCATATACTCAATTTCCTGTTAGGAACCAAGACAATGCTAGACCTCATGTGGCTGGAGTGTGTCAGCAGTTCCTGCAAGACCAAGGCATTGATGCTATGGACTG
>JBAMHW010000015.1:4550186-4562940 GCA_037177495.1 Rhadinocentrus ornatus | reverse complement strand
TGAATGTGGAGCTGAAATGGAGACTCAGACCAGCAACGTTTCTCCTTCTTCTATTGTCCAGTGTTGGTGAGTGTGTGAATTGTAGCCTCAGTTTCCTGTTCTTAGCTGACAGGAGGCACCCGGTGTTGTCTTCTGCTGCTGTAGCCCATCTGCTTCAAGGTTGGATGTGTTGTGTTCAGAGATGCTGTCCTCTGACCTTGGTTGGAATGATACCTTTCTTTCATCTCTAACCAGTCTGTCCATTCTCGTCTGACATCAACCAGACATTCTGGTCCAGACAACTGCTGCTCACTGGATATTTTCTCTTCTTCAGACCATTATCTGAAAACCCTAGAGATGGTTGTGTGTGAAAATTCCCGTAAAGACCAACAACCATGCCACGTTCAAAGTTACTTAAATCCCCTTTCTTCCTCATTCTGATGCTCAGTTTGAACTTCAGAAAGTTGTCTGAATGGAGTTGCTGCTATATGATTGTCTAATTGGATATTTATGTTAACAAGCAATTAAACAGGTGCACCAGAAAACCAATATTAGTATTTAAATAAAAAATAACTGACATTGAAATGTATTATATTATCAGATTGATGAATTCTGCAGAACCCCAAAGAAACAGATTGGTGCATCACCAGTGCTAATAAGAGTTTTCTCACTGGGATCAAAATTGTGCAAGATCTAGTGGCAATCTACAGTTTAATTGTCAGCTAACATTTAGTCAAAACAGGGCTACTGGTACCTGCCACTAATCCCTATAATCAGTGGCCCTGTTATAAAAAACATGTAATCAGTCTGCTCACACATACCCATGATGATGATGATGATCCAGACACAGCACACAATGAGCAGTTGTTTTGTGAACACTGAAACATTGAGAAATGGTGGCCAAGTTCACAGTGTTACATATTTTTACACTCATGTTTCTGTTGATGGCCTGAGGCTAACAGTCCTTGGCACACGGCCTAAATATAAGATGAAATAGGAGGTGCTGAGCAGTGCAATCATTTGAACAACAAACTCCACATTCAATCACATTTCTACATCTACTGAGTTCTGGCAAGCAAACACAGGAAGCTCTGAAGGACCAATTGCTGGACTGTCAGATGTTATTGTGGTTGTGTACGTCTGTCACAGCTGCTATAAACAGATGTCAGAAAAATGTTATTTATAAAACTCATTTTAAGCTCACTTCAGTTGCTAAAATCCCACCAATAAAAGGGGAGAATCAACAAATGAGATCCCTGCATGTTTAATACTGGAGATAAGTGGGTCGGTGTTGCTGTGATTTTATCAGATGAAGATGTTTGCACATTAAAACAAAGCTGAGCTTCTTGGAAATGGGGACTACAGGGACACGTCAAGCCAGCACGACTCTTTATTTACATAAATGTTTTCCAGCTACTCTTATCCAGCAGAGAATCTTTCTGCTATTAGGATTCTGGGACGCATCCGCAACCCAGACTTTCTCAATCCAAATGCAGCCCTGCCATGTTAACAGTGTCTCTGCCACATATTTTGAAAGGAACTGCAATATTTGCCAGTTTGGTGAGCTGAAGCAAAGCCTCGAATCAGCCCACAAATGTCACTTTTTGGAGTCAGTGAAACGTTTGTTTTACCAATTCTGATGCAGGAAATCAGTTCAACACGATTTACGTTTACCAGCAAAATACCAACCCTGCATTGCTGACTCTCGCTACGTGGCAGAATAAGATACAGGCCTCCTTCCTTGCGAACATTAACATAGCAGTGGTGCTGCCGTTTCCTTACTGTGCATGATCCTGACAGCTTGCACCACACTATCTCTCGGGCAGCCTTATTCGCCTCATCTGAATATTTATGAATGTTGTTGAGCGGCCACATTCCATTATCAGGGAGACTGCCTGGCACAGGGCTTCCTATCCTTTCACCCAGCTCACGTCTCTCTCAGGACTTAACACTTCATCCAACTGCACTCTGTATTTTACCGTTCCTGGCTGCAACCAGTGTTGCTGCTGTATTGGAGAAAAATGAGAGGCCCCAAAAAAATATAAATAAAAACACATGATGGGGGAGGAGAGTTGGAGAGCAGTCAAGTAAGAACAAAAATCCATACAGGGGTAAGATGAATGCTGTTTTCAAGGTTGCACAGCTTAAATTAAATCGACTAATTCTCTGAGGTGGAAACATGGCGGCCCTCCCTGACAGAGGTATGAGTCACACTTTCAAGGCAACAGTAAAACAAAACAAAAATCACGTAATAGCAGTCATGAATGCATGCAACTGTGTCTTTTTTCTTAAGTTGTTGCTCTTTATCGGCACTTGTGGAAACAAGGCACTCATTTATTAGCAATCTTAGCTGTTAACGGAACGGAGCAAACAAGAGTCGGTCAAGGAGCTACAATGTTCCCATTGTTTCCTGCTTGATTCAGAAGTTGGTGTACTTAACCAACATTCCCTATTCAACCCGCCCGGCTCAAAACAAATGCAAGAAAACAAGCGAGGGGAAAGTCTGATCCAAAACTGCCTGATAAGAATCAAGTTCGGAGCCATTTTACCTTCCTGAACCTCAATAGTAAATGGGAGGTTTCCTAAGAAAATAAGAGATCAGATACACAAAAGCAGGAAAATCCTCCTTTGATTTTACAGCTACTGCAAAGCGATTGGTTTTCCAATCTATCTTTAACAGAGTGTGTTAACGAGACATTCAGGCAACAAAAAGTGCGCAAAAGAAGAAAAAAAAGAATTAATAAATTACATTGAAAAAATAGGAACTGTTCAAATTCTTAATCCAAAGCCTTTTCTTCCTCCTAATGGATACAGTTTAAAAAGCGGCAAATGCTCCTTCTCTCATTAACCAAACGATTGAAAAATAAATAAATAGAAGAAAAAGTGCTGGAATAGTTGAAAAAGAGACGAAAACACACAAGGAGACAGAAAAGCTCCGCTGGTGCAAACAAACACACCTGACTTTGCATCCTGTCACTTCATAGTTGAATTGAGATGTGATCTCCAGCAAGGCTACAAAAGGTCATTTAGAACCGATCCCCGACAACAGGACGAATTTAAAGATCTGCTTTAAATAAATAAGCTGTTTATGGACTGTTGTGGTACTGGATGCTGGGTTAATGAGAACATAGAAATGTGGCTGAAATGGAGCTTGATAATCCAAAAACTCCCATTTAAAATTCAATTCAGCTTTATTTGTATAGTACCAATTCACAACAGTCACATCAAAGCTCTTTATAGACATAATCAATCCAAGCCAACTCATTGTGATTTACTTAAAACAAATCCACAGTAGTTTAATTTATAATCACTGTATGCAAGCCAATTAACTATAAATTATTGTCTAGCAAAGGGAAAAATAACCCAAAACATTCTTTAAAAAAAAACAATGTTAATGTGCCCCCCATACCCCCTCACAGATCACACACCACTTAATCTAATCAGCCTGTGAAAAGGCTGTTCTTTCTTACTTTTGATGGAAACGTATGTTTAAGTGACGAGACGTGATGTGTAAGGTGCACACATGCTTTATCAGGCTTGCATGGACCGCGGGAGTCGGAGGTCGAGCATGCAGAGCAGCACTACCTTTGTGCGCTCTGCAGGAGAACAACATGTGTCACACAAAGCACCAAAGAGTTGCATGTAATTAGGCTACAAGGACTTTTGTGCTAGTGTCAGCTACAGATCTTGTGTTATATCTTGGTCTTTCACAGGGTGTCACCATCTTTGTTTTTGCTCTTTGAGAAATGACCTTCCTAAAAATGTCACAAGTGTCCTAAGACTCCTTGTGCTGTAGTGAGATAAGCCTCAACAATGTGCACTCAGCTGGTAATTAATGCTTTGGCTCGGACGGATGTGGGGTGGATTCTCCAAAAATGCAAAGGGTGTTGGTTGGTTAATGGTGAAGCCTGGAGGAACGCCTCCAAAAATAAGCTAATTATGCAAATTCTGCTGCAAAGATGAGGCACGAAGGATAATGTGAAAAATGAGAGAGCTCAAACAACAGAGGATGATAAGAATGTTCTGACAGAGAAAATTGAACACACATGTAGCAGAGTGGGTGGGACCCCTGAATTACTATGATACCGTTTTATAACATGTTGGACACGATGCGTCTGCACAAGTAGGACAAGAAAACATCAGGGTCAACCAGTGTACAGCAGCAGGTTACATCACAGTTTGTAGAGAAACAGCGTGGGAAGTAAAAGAAGTGACTGGTTAGCTTGGAATTATTTTTATTTGTGTAGTGGCTACTTCTACACAGCCAAATTTAAATTTAGTTAAATTCATTATTGTTACCCAAATGAATATATTGTTGCAGTATGAATAATTAATAAAAACATAAAAAGAACAAAAAGTAATAAGACTCACCGGGTGAAGGTATTGTTGTGTGCAGGACTGACCCCCTGTACTGGTATTATAACAGCAGAGCTGAAGAAGCCTCTGACTGAAGTACAGTACAAAGGAAATGCAGTGTTTATTAAATTAAGCAAGGGGCTCAACCACAAAGACAGCTCTTCTTTATGATTTGTTCAGTTTCTTTTAGTCACTAGCCTCAATGCAGATATTAAAAATTCAATTCAGTTCAATTCAATAAAACTTTATTTGTCCCCAAAGGGAAATTTAAACAGCACAATGGAGCAGCATGAAATTAAGGAATTGTGTTATAAAGTAGATAAATAACTTTATTGTCCATAGTAAAACCAGAAATTTGTCTTTGATATGGCGCCGTAACATCAATACTAAAAAAAAAAAAAAGATTTATTTTTTTCCCACATTTTTGCACAGACATAAAAATTCGAAAATACATAAAGCAGTAACAGAAATATAAAAATGTACAGATACCATGAGGTGCATATTATATACAAGAACAAATAATGGTGCAATATGGACAAAACTTTAAAGTACAGTAGTGGTAAGGTGCATATTGTATTGAAAGAGACGTGGACAGCCCCCCAATATGTTTGAAATTAAGTGGGTTAACTTGCACCACTTTTGTGCAGAGTTTGGTAGAAGAAGAGTACTATTCAGAGGGTGACAAAGAAGAAGAAAGCCGAAGAATTAGTAGACATGGATTCTGTGTTGTGAGAAATTTCAGGGTACACATTTGTGAAACGGACAATTATATGTATTACATAATACAGGAACAGCCAACGGTTTGTAAATTAACCTACTCAAAGATGTAAAAACATAAGCAGGTGAGGGAAATTTGGGATACTGGTGACTTGTCAGGGTGTAAAAGGCCTCTTGCCTGATAACAGCAGGGATAGACTCTAGTCGCCCCTTCCTTAGAAGTACTTCTAAGAAAGTATGCTAAGTATTACATACTTCCTTACAGAACTGCAATCTGCAGATGCAACGTGCCTGGTAATGACTTCTTAAATTAAAACATTTTCATTTTTATTTGCCGTTTGGTGAGGTTTGGGGACCAAAACTCCTGCTTAAAGAACAAATGGTTTGAATGTATGGTTTTCCAGGTTACCATGGTGATGCATGTTGTGAAAGCAACAGCACCAGTGGAGAACATCTGGCTGCTGTCTCGTGGTGCCATTTTCAGACAGAAAAGAGTATCTATTCACTCCTCTAAGAATACAGTTTTAAGAAGAACCCAAAAGGGTTACCACGTACATCTGAGAATGAATCCAAGGAATCTTGGACCAGTCTCAATTTGTGACATGATGGAAATGAAAACGGTTTGTGTGCACTCAAGCAAACACACACAGATCAATGTAACTCCATACCTCTGTTTGCACCGTGCTGCTTGCGGTTTGGACACCTGTGTAAATGTTTAGAGGTTTAACAGATTTATTATCTACACTATATGGCACTGGGATGAAATCGAAGAATTCCCTTTGATCCTGTGGTAAGAGGGCGAATGGACCAGCTAAGGTGTAGCCCTGCCCCGTGATCTGAAGGGTTTGGATGAGCAGCTTTAAAGTGATTAGGTCTGGGTGCACTGGCCTGTAGAAGACGGAGCAAACGGGCAGAGACAGCCAGCTGAATGAAGCTCTATTGTCTGAGCATCTGAGGTGAAGGAGAGCCAAGCTTCTGTGGCCTTACTTGCACTTTTCACAATTTGTCCACATTGTTGGCGCTGACCTGATTCATTTTATTGTTAGAGCGCCAATGAATTTAAAATCCCACAAAACACGGGTTCCTTGGAATGTCACAGCTTTTTAGCCACAACCCAGTGCTCAGGTTTGTATTCCACTTTGGATAATGATGTAAGGCCTGGACTATTCCCTTCCTGGCTCTGCTGAACTTGTTGACAATCATGAAGCAAGCATGAAATCATCAGCGACAACCAATGAGCTAGCAGGAGGACGTGCGGCCCCTCCACGCCAGCCAGACATGTTCCTTTGAGAGAAGCAAAACAGATCCTTACAAAGCCAGGAAGGAAAGGACTGCAAGGGGAACAGCTATAAGGCCCCTGGATGTAGGCTCCTGAGTAAGTAAAAAGATCATATAATGCTCAGAATATCTGCCTTAAAATGATGAGGTAAAAAGCTTTTACTGTTAGTGACTGAATCAAATGCAATACATCAAGAGAGTCGACCAGTCCACGTAAAAACATGTAGTGTTATATAATACCTGAACTGAAAGCAAGGTTTAGTATTCCCATAAACCCTGTAAAAAAAAAAAAGCCAGGTACAAAAGCATCATATGTGTTTGATCTAAAAGTAGCATCATGTGTTTTCACTCCACTCCAGCAGTTAATCCTCAAAACACTGTTCTGTCTTCCTCAAAATTGTACATAAAAACACCTCTCGTCTTAAAAACAGCTTGGATAAAACTTAATGGCTTTTATTGCTCATTCAGTGAATGGAGATTTATGATTATGGATATCTAAACACATCTCTGCTACTCTACGAAATAATCAAGACTGCATGTGATTGGACATAAAGAAATTAGCCCACCTTGCTAGTACCAGGTTGGACCCCCTTTGCCTTCAGAATTGGGTTGGACTTCACCTTTAAAAGTGATGAAATGACTTTGCTGCAAATTGACGGCATACAAATGAAGTTGAATTGGTATCAGAATAAATTAAATTTCTCAAAGCTGGAACAACAAACCCAAACAAAGCTGTTTAGAGTTGATTTAGTCCTGATTGTACACTCACCAGCCATTTTATTAGGTACATCTTACATGGTTACATATCACACAGTTGCTGCACATCCATGATGAGAATCTCCCGTTCCACCACATCCCAAAGCTGCTCCATTAGATTGAGATCTGGTGACTGTGGAGGACATTGGAGTCCAGTAAACTCATGGTCATGTTCAAGAAAGAAAGTAGCTTTGTGACATTATCATGCAGGAGGTCGCCATCGGAAGCAGAGCAACAATACTCAGGTACGCTGGGACATTCAAACCTTGCTTAGTCGGTATTAAGGGGCACAAAGTAGGCCAAAAAATATCCCACATTATTACACCACCAGCCTGAACTGTTGCATGGATCCATCCTGTACAAAACAAGATCCACGTTTCTATTAAATTCTGACCCTACCATCAGCAAGATATCAAAATTGGTTCCTCCACCTTCTTTCTGAGACTTCAGATGGTGCTCTGCAGATTCATAGAAATCTTAGTGGAAATCGACTATACTTACCGCACAAGCACTTAAAAGATGCTGACCCCAAGTGACTCAGTGTCTGCACTGTGCTTATTCTTTCTGGACCCATTTTAGGTTTATTTTCTAATATTTAGACCAAAGTTACACCCTTGTCTCAGATGATTTAACAGTCTGTATATGACATCTTCTATCACTGAACCAGCTATTCAAATTTAGATTTTATCAGTTCTTGTTGGCTAAGAAAGCAGAACTGCTTTCACATTCAGTTGTCATGTTATAACCTGTATAAACAACTTGAAGATGAGATCTGAGAGAAGAAACATAAAATATTAAAGAAATGTGTCACTGACACAATTGAGAAGCAACCACACAAGCAATGCTCATATTTCTATAATCTAAATATACATTTTTAACTGACAATCGTTTTTTAAAATAAAAAAACAACATTGTTTTGGGTCTCAGTTGTGTTATTTAATGTAATAAAGGAAATTATGAAAAATTTCAGGGTGTACAAGAGCTTCAGGTATAATAAGGAGAATAATAATCACATTTAATGTGATATTGATTTGACATGCATATATCAGCAATGAAGCAATAAATATCATGTTGTTTATACTTTCAGGAAATGTGGAAAGGGCAAGAATGAAATGGATGTTTTACCGGGGAAGCGATCTGAAGATTGATTTGATATTGAAGTTGTTTACTGGTTCCTGAGTAGAGTTGTTCTAAGAGTATAGATCTCTGTCGAATAATGAATGATTTTAAGATCTGTGTGCCGGATGATTAAAGCGCATTAAACTGCAAAAAATACCAACCACATCTGCACACCAGAAGGAAACGAGTGAGAAGATACGCAGGTCAATGCAACCGTAGAAGCCCTTTAGTTAATGAGGTCACTTGGACACTTAATTATCCAAGTCATCCGGCTTTTTTATCCAACAACTTTTGGAAAACACGTCAGCCAGCAGCCGGAAGTGAAGAGACCGGGGGGAGCAGCTAAAGAAGGTCAACAGTGTAGTTCAAGGAATTTCAGAGACACAGCAGCCTAGGAACACAAGGGAACAGCAAGAGACGGGGGAAAGTCAGATGCCAAAGAGAAAAGAGGTTTTAAGACAAGACATGAAAGCCAATTACAGAAGACATCGACTGAAAACAAAGAAATAACGGACACAAAAATTACCCAGCATACTACATTCCTTTCTCTTCTGTGCAGCTGCAATGGGAGAGTGTTGGAGGTGTGGAAGTGCAGTGTCCTACTCCAACCACATCATCCTCCCTAGGTGAGCTTCAGGACACTAAGAATAGGAAGGCTATCCATAATTGAAGGTTTACCTCCGTCTATCACAGTGAAAACATGCAGACTCCAGCATTCAGAGAGGAGAAAAAAAAAAAATCAATAAAATGCATTGTATAAACTTAGAAGTGGCACAGTGACGATCCTCTGTGTCAAGCTGTAGAGCTGAAATATGAACTACTTACACAACAGGACAATTAACTAAGAGCAAGACAAGATCGGGAGTCTAGAACAACCCTCACCCCTCGGTTAAATGAAATACTAAATTACAGTTCAGCACCTCGTGTATTTTCTTGTTTTATCATACATACTAACTACTGTGCTCTAACTGACTTCAGCATTTTAACACGACGGTAGCCTATTGTAAGTCCAAATGGTCCATTATGGACAGTCCCATTTGGCATGTAATAATGTCTCAATAAGTAACACTATTTCAACTGCGCATGGATCGATGCTCCCCAGAACCGCTTGCAGCTCAGGAGAAATCGACGTGGCCTTTGTCAGACGAGACTCAAACGTGTGCTTGGTATGTGGCGCGAAATGCAGAGGCCTGAGGACAGATGTGCGAAGAAGGTGTTGCAGCAGCAGCATCAAAGAACAGAAGGGATGGGAGGAAAGGCGGAACAGACATAGTGTCGATCTAAGTTGGAACAAGAGTCTGAGGTGCAGGAAGCTGCAGGGGTAAAGTTGTGGAATCGATTTGATCCCCTGTGTCAAACAAAGCAACAGATTATGTTTGCATGAAGAAAAGAATGGACAAAGGAATGCCATAAAAAGAAACTGGGCAGGGGAAACAAAAACACATGAACAAACCCACAAGATGAACTGAAGGGGAAGAAAATTCTTACAAACTGCAGTAATTTGAATTCATGAAAATGTCATATCAAACTGACTCAGTTAATGGCATTGCATAATACAATACTGCAATTAGCGCGGATCAGCATTCTTGGAGCAATGTTCAAATATAATCCAGCCACTGTGTGAACATACAGTATCACTTGTAGCTAAATCCCACTCACCCTGACCTCTGCAAGCAGTGCATGCATCACGCAGAGCGGACCAGATGCATACAGCCACAGATGGGGATGGATGTCGTCCAGATTGTGTCTCTGTGGCCTTGATAACAGCTTAAAAACTGGTGTCCTCCAGGGATTGCTGCTGTCTTGAAGGAAATTATCCTAATCCAAAACAAATCCAGTTGGGTATATTCTTATACTTTATTGCTTGTGGAGACTATCCCTTTATCCACATGAAGATACATATCTTTCCTTTGCATGCTTTAGCAGCTGCAGCCCCAAGACATCAATCAAACAAGCGTTATTAGCCAGCCGGGATTCAACTTCATTACACCAGAACAGCATTAGAGATGCAAGATAAGAAATCCATTTCATATTAATTTAAAAAAGGCTTTACGATAGTTAAACCAGGTGCTGATATTGTGACTTCTGAGGTAAAACAAGTCTTTTTTTAGGGTGTCATTTTAACATTGATTACCTGTCAAAACACTTTATGTCCAGTCTGCAAATAATCTATTATCTAATGAAAAGTTTATTGCATCTTAAATCCCTGAAGTTTCAACAACACATGTCTGAGCACTCCAATGAAAAAGGCTGATATAAACCTTGCATCATAGCAGCGTTAATGAACTACTCTCTGTATCTTTAAAAAAACTTCATTTTCCCGAATAAACATTAAGACTGAGATGTATGTTCTTGAGATGTATGTTGAAAAAAAAAACAACTGGAAAATATATGCTTGTATTTGTTTAAAACTTTATCAGCTTGACTTTTAAGCTAGTAGTATGTTAGCCTGTTAGCTACTTCATGTTAGCAACTTGCTAATTTCTGACACTGTGCAGACTATCCCCAGACTCTGCAGTTGAGCTTTTCAACATACTAAAGGCACAAATCATACATCTATCAGAGAATATGGGAATTCTGACAGGAATCTATGGATTTCATTGCTTTTATTGACTCACCCTTAGACAGGCATGTAGAAACAAGCTTGCTCCAAATTTCATTTTGAGGCATCAAAATAAAGAAAAATAATGACAAGTCATACAAAAAACACTGGCCAACTACCGTAAGCAGTTCAAGTAGATGAATGCATTGGTCTTTACTTAGAGGAGGTACGGTATATGCCCATCAGCCAAGAGGAAAGAGTTCATATCTGATCCAACCCAGTCTTCTATACACTTTGGCGTAATGAATTAATTTTTAGTCTCCCACTGGTTACGCTTAAGAACCTACAATCAACTCCAAAAAGGTTAGGGCGTTGTGTAGAATGTAAATAAAAACAGATGCAATGATTTGCAAATCTTAACTCATATTTTATCTCCAACAGTGCAATAATTTCCTTAAAAACCAACCTTTTTACGATGTCCACAAAAAGTAAATCTTTCCTAGCTTAGCAGAACACACAAACGTTTCTTTGTTTGATGTTTTACTAGGACATCAGGTTGCTGGTCTATTCCGTCCTCTTCACCTCTTTTCCTGTCTCCAAAGGGTCCCAACCGCTTGCCGCCAATTAGCCTCGGCTTATGACCCAACTACAGAAGCAACCCACTCCCTCGTAAAAAACACTTATATAAAGGGATCAGGAGTGGGACATATGCTCTAGCGTCTCCTCTGGCACTGCTGCAGACCCCACACCCCTGCAACCAAAGCCAGGGGATGACAGATGAAGTGGAAACAAGCAACAAGGACGGGGAGGGATGAAGGAGGCATGAAAACAGCAGCAAGAAGAAGTCAAACCAGGTAAGAATAATGCCAAAAGCATCATTTTTCCCAAACGTCTACTTGTATTAAACAAGGATAAAATAATGCATTGCATGGTGTTATCCATCATTTGACTTAGAATGAGCATTAACTGGTAACAACTAATATTGCCTTCTTTAGGAGCAGGACCAATCTTTCACTCAGCAGGTTCAGTTTAGTCTCTTTCAGCGTCTCCTCACATAATCCTAGACTGACTCCATGACTCAAGGCTCTGTGGGGATCAGACCATCTGTTGCAGGATTCCCTGCTTTTGTTGTGACTAAAGATGGTTCTTTATGTCTGTGGCTGTGTATTAGTCATTATTAAACAGCAGACAGAATCTCAGCTATTCAGGTACTTTCCTGAATAACTCATAAGAGTCTAAGCATCTAAGGTGCTTAAAACTGTCGTACAGTGCTGTGTGGTATAACATGCAGTGTGATGCTTTCCCATTGTCTGTGATGTTGCAGGTTACTGCTGCAATTCATCGACCATGATCATCAATGTATTGAAGTAGATCATGATCAATCAAATATCATCAACCAAATCTAAAATCCGGATCAAACTTGTGATTGACAGTGTTAGCTTTTGGCGTGCTATTTAAAGTGACCTCTGCAAAAACAGTGGAGTGGCTTACTAATTATTGGTATAACAGGATAACACAGTGTGGAGGAGCAGGGTGCTTAATGTTGTCTCCTCACCCTGACATACAAACACTGAGTCTCTCTGATTCTCCCTGTCTGAGTCATCAGCAGAGATCCTCTTTCACCTGCATATCCTGCACACAAACGCAGCTGAAGTCTCTCAACCCTGTTTCTGCTTTATCTGGAGCTTCCTTTAACCACCTGTGGTTTGCAAGGGCAGAGAAGAGGAAGGCAGAAATTAGAAACAAGGACAGGGAGTCCTACTTGATGAGACCAGGATTCTCACGAGTCAGGCTTGCTCCCAAATTCATGTTCTCACTAACTTCTAAAAAAGTCTCACACCCTTCATGAAACTCACAAACCTTTACCTCCTCTTTTGCCGACTTTGCCTGTCTGTATCCTATCCTGTTCCATAGCTACGATTAGTTCAAGTTTAATGGAAATGGAAATGGACTTGTACTTATATAGCGCTTTTCCAGTCAGCTTGACCGCTCAAAGCGCTTTACACT
>JBAMHW010000015.1:4537863-4549943 GCA_037177495.1 Rhadinocentrus ornatus | reverse complement strand
CAGGGAAAGCCTGTAATCGATCCTTCAACCTTCCGGTTGAAAGACAACTGCTCTTCCTCCTAAGCCACAGCCACCCTTAAGCCAAGAGTAAAAGAAGTATAGATTTATTAGCTCTGTAAGCAATAAATAAACGGAAAAAAGGGGGTAAAGAGCCTTTGTTCTTTTCTGTTTTTTATTTTCAGTAAAACTTAAAACTTAAAATAAACGGTGGTACGGTCTGTTTTTGTTACAATGCATAGACCTTTACATAAGGCATTTATGTCCAGTCATGATCAACTGTCATCCATGTAAACTTCACACTGACCGACTTAAAACTGTCGCGGTTGGTGACCTGCAGCTGTAAATGAAGGATAAAGCATGAATAAGGCCACAGTTAGAATATTATTACAAGCATTACAAATCAGCAAGACTGGCTTTAAGTGAAATGCTCAAGTCAAATACAGATTTAACCAAAAGATCAACACATCAAAACAATGATGTTGCCATTGGTGAAGAAGGGGCATTGTTTACAAAGACCTCAACCTAATCAGTTAAGATAATTTTGTTTGGCCTACTCTCTGTAAAAGTCGATGTAGCTTGACAAAAAAATTCCCACTTGGCTCAAATGTTTGGGATGTTTTGGAGGATTTCTAACCCTAACAATGTATTGTTTTAACTTCCTTACAATGATAGCCATTAACTAGTAAGAGTGACATGGAAAATAAAAAAGCACTACAAAAGTTTGGCCGATTTTCTCATAAGTGCCCTCATGATCGGTAATTCGGCATCCATCTTGCATCCTACCTGTACTCTGAGCTCTCTCCAGACAGTAAAAGTCTGTTCCAAGTTGGCTCTTGTTGTATGTCTTGCTCGGTCTCATTCTTTCTTTCTTTTCCTCCGATAACATCCTCTTAAGTATCTTTGCTGAATCAGCCATAGTTCAAAACCGATGGTGTTTTGATATCCACTGCTAGCTTGTGACGCGGTGCATTAAACGAACCTCAGCTGCAACGCTTCACAGCGTCCCAGAAGAAAAAAGGTGTGAAGCTCCAGAAATGTAACATGATAGATGTCAATGTGTCATCGAATAAGTCAAGAATAGAATAGTGCAACATTAAGTAATTGTGGAAAAAAGTGAAAAGATCTTGCTGCACAGGATTTCACAGAATCGCTGATGTTTCATTTGAAGGTTATTCTATTCAAATTTAATTATATAGCGCAAACTCACAACAAAGTCATCTCAGGGCACTTTGCAGAAAAATTAATTCATGTTAATTCATGGTCATCCAGTCAGCATTAACACAACTCAATTCATAAAAATCAGCTAAGGAATGAACCCAGCTAAGAAAAAAAGTTGGAGGTTTGACCCCAACCACCAACACCTCCCTCCCTAATGTGCTACTGAAGAGGTTGACATCATTACATCTCAAACATTAACATTATCATACAGTATTGTGATTGTGGGTGATGATGGAGGCTGTACTGTAACAGAAAATCAAATTTGGACTGAATTTACGGTTAAATCACTGCATTTTTTTACGTAGACCAACATATGTATTTCACGATCTTTCATGAGATTGCACCATTATGGAATCTCCTTACATAAGCACTTAATAAACTGTACTTTACATCATTTTAACCCCGCATCAATATATTTAACAAAAAAGGAAAAAACAAAAGCAGCAGCAGAAGAAGAAGCTCTGGGAAGCTCTGGGCAAAGGTAAATAAAGATATCAAGTGTTTGCATACGCATGCTGGCAGAAGCTGGATGAGAGACTGGAGCTTTACATGATTTTAAATAATGTGTTTTCTGAGTATTTTAAGTAAGAGGAAAAGAAGAAATGGAGACACTAAGAAGAGTGGCATACATGCAGCAGGCAACCAGAAGAATAATCAAGACCCAACCTTGTTTACTGCAGACATTCAGAAGCATCTTTGATTACTATTTCACAAGTGAGCAGCCCTAACTAAAGATGTGAACACACCCAGGATGCATTAAAAACACAATCAAATCTAATGGCTTCAACTGCATCCTGAAGTCGGAACAAAGTACATCTTGGCCCGAAACTTTTCAAAATAAGAAACATGCATCTTATCCTCAAAAGAAGCCTTTTAATGTAACAATAAATAAGATGAGGCATCCGTGGTAGGGATATATTGCTGCACAAAGACACACACAACTGATGAATATATAACATGGAGTAAAGTTGGCCGCAAAGGGTTTTCCAGAAAATTCAGGCATTTCTGCAGAAACCAATTCATTAATGAAGACAGCAAAGTTTAAACGCCTCACTTTATGTCTCCCATCAGCAGTGCTGGACTGGCACGATGTGTAAAAACATTATAGATCCATAATTCCATGCGTTTTCCTTATATTACATCTACTACTTAAAAAAAGGAGAAAAACAAAAACAAAGCTTTAAACCAGTTGATGTAGCACTTTTCTGCAGGGAATGATGCAGGGTATGGGAGCTTTCATTGGGGTTTTAGAACATAGAACGTAACTCGCATGATTCACTATTTTGTTCTCTCAGTTGCAGTTACACCGTAAACTGCATGATCCTGTGGGAAGGTGCCTTGAGGCCAGATTTTATGCTGTGACAGCGTAAGGCTAAATCCACACCCAGACAGAACTAATTCAATTTAAAAAGAAGTTTTCCGCAAAAATGGAAATGTATCAAAAAATGTGTGCGTCCATACGACGGCGTCCGCGTGACGTTGCAGCAGAGTTTTGCTACATGCACTGTGTCACATGCTAACAAGTGAAAATAAAGTTTGCATTTTTAAAAATCCATATGAAGTTAACAAATACGGTTTTCCTCAGTGGAGTTGCTCTAAATATTCTTATAGTTCAAATTTGAGATAACTTATTGATATGAATAAAACCAACAAATATTAGATCCATTCTAAGACATTTAGCTGTACGCCGTCCCACGCCGAAGTTTCCCTCGGCGTAAAACCGGAAAAGGAAAAACTACTCCGGCTGCATCTTGCAGGAGAGCAAAAGTTTCCATCTTCACCTCCCTGGGAAAGTTTAAAAAAAGCTGATATTTTTGTCTGTCGGTGTTTGACATCTTTTGCAATGTCCGCAGGTGAAGGTATGCTCACCTGTGTGTGCATGCGCGCATGCGTGGGTTAGAGCATAAGGCATATCTTAATATAATGGTTGGCAAAACACTGGAACTTTACAGGAATTGTAAAAAATTTCCACAGTATTTTTTTGCACTCAAGCTGCCGGAATATTACAGTTTTTTAAGTTTTGCTTTTCTTTGTTTGCATGATTTTTTTTTTCTTACAGTGTAATTACACACCACACCTTTAGATGCAACATTTTCCAAATCAGTCCATCCATCCATTTTCTGCACCCACTTAACCCAATTCAAGGTCTCTTTCCTTACACCTAATAATAGCTCAGCTTGGAGTGCACGTTTGAGCATTGGAGGTAAAACCCTGTAAAAACACCACTATAAAATTCACTGCTCCACGTTCACTATTAACCAGTCTGCAGACACAAGTGAAGACACAGAGTGAGGCAGCACTGAGGTCTGCATGAAATTAGCCTAGCACACCTTAAAATCAATAACCATTTCTCAGCTCCGAGTACAGCTGCCTCCTAACACACACTCACACACACACGGTAGTTTGCCGTACAAACCTACAGATATAATCAACACACCTGTGCACACACCTGTTATTGTAAGATCAGATTAAAAAAGTTCTCTCATTACTTTCCTTTATGTCAGTATTCTAAAACAGAAGGGCCAAGGGTCAAAATGAAGCGATGTGATGATGGAAACACTAAGAACACATGCGTGTGGCATTAATGCTTCACTTCACACATGCTTCATATATGAAACATATGGACACGACATCTGCAACCTAACAGCCAGCTAACCAGCACACGTCTACGCCTTTTCCTTCAATGCACAAATACAAACACACTAATCCATAGTTCACTTAACAATGACTTGGCACTGTGCTCACTCAACTACAAAAGTATCCACATCTAAGTGGTGTATGTGTGTGTGTGTGTGTGTGTGTATTCACGTGCATCTCTGTTAAGTACTACCCCAACACAGCATAACACTCTTCTGTTGTTCTTCCTGCCCCCCCCTTAACGACAAGGCTTGTATAGGCAAACACAGCTCCACACAACCCTCCTGACTTACCCAGTCCTACACACACACATACAAACACACAAACACTCCTCCAAAGTGCTTCCTCCCACCCTGAAGTCTGAACATGGATCAGAAGAACAATAGACTCCACCAGCCCACCCTCAGTTCCCTCCCTTTCTCGAGAGAGATGTTTCCTTTGGCTGTGTAATTACTCTGAATGAATAATAACTCCCCTGCGCATTAAAAACTGTGTAACCTTGACTGAGAGAAGAGTTGTTGGCTCAAAGGCAGCAGCAGTGATTGTTTGGTTGCCATAGCATGTGAGCCACTCCTCTTGGCCTGCACGGTGAGCAGATCTGCGTAGAGTCATGTCAAACTCCTTTCCCTCTGGTCAGATCCCAATACCTTTAAAGAATATTTACTGGATGAAACAGACCTGCTGTCGCATGGCCAGACTCAGTTAAAAGGATGCTTCATCAGGCTACAGCACCCTGCTGATTCCTCTGTTGTTGCATGTCAGCTACACAAGCGACAAGCAAATACTCTGACTGCAAGAGAAACACCATAAAAAATACTTTCAACTCTTCACCTCAGTGTTTTGGATAGAAAAAGCTCCCAAGCCAAAAGTTTCTTACGAGCAATTTCACAGCGCTTGAAACAAAAAATCCTCATTGCACCAAAAGGGTTCTGAAAAACTTGGATGATTTTCAAACAGAATCCAGTTTTAATATGGCCACTGTGTAGTGATGTTTGAGGACATTAACTCTGTTTATGCATTATGTGAACAGGAGCTTGAGCTCAATGCCCAG
The DNA here is from genome assembly GCA_037177495.1 of Rhadinocentrus ornatus. NCBI lineage: Eukaryota > Metazoa > Chordata > Actinopteri > Atheriniformes > Melanotaeniidae > Rhadinocentrus > Rhadinocentrus ornatus. The sequence goes on along the minus strand of JBAMHW010000015.1, from coordinate 4,545,037 downwards.
CATGTGACAACCAATCCACCGACCGCTTAAACCCCTCACATGCTTAACTCATGCCCAACCAGTCAGGGGTAATCGTTCATGATTGGCAGACAGAGTGAAAAATGAATTGTGATTTACAATCACATGCTGCTCTCATGCTGTGCCGGTGTACTGTAGGCTAATCCCAAGGAATGATATACTCGTGTCAGTCAGACATGCTGTCTGTCCAGACTCTAGAGTCCAGGGCAAACACTGTCTCAGAAATGAGTGAAAAGATTACATGAAATATTCAGTGGAAAAAACAAATGGTAAATGGTCTGTACTTCTACTATAGCGCTTTGCATCATACATCACATTCACCCATTCACACACACATTCACGCACTGATGGCGGTAGTTGCCATGCAAGGCGCTCACCCATGAGGAGCAATTAGGGGTTCTGTGTCTTGCCCAGGGACACCTTGACATGAACTCCACTTGGCCGAGGATCGAATCCGCAACCCTTGGGTTACAAGACCACCGAGCTACCTTGCAGAGCCACAGAGCTATAAACAGATGATGCCTCAGAATCCTCACTTCATTTTTTAAGCCAGAAGCACCAGTGCAAGTACGACCACCAAGAGCGCTCTACTTACTCACTAGCACACCCACTCCATAGTACTCACTATATCAGGGATTTTAAGGGTCAATTTTCTGCATGTTTTGGATCAGGGGTGCCCAAGTCCAGTCTTCAAGATCTACTTTCCTGCAACTTTTATATGGAGGACTGAACTGGGGCACCCCTGTTTAGGATGCTTCCTTTCTTAACAGACTTGGCTCAAATTAATGGGTCATTGTGCAGAAAAAGCTTTTATTTGATTATTATTAATTTATTTTAACCAGGTGCGTTGCAGTAGGGGAACATCTAAAACCTGCAGGACAGTGACCCTTAAAAGACTGGAATTAGAGATCCCTGCTTTTTATAAAGGACTCAATAGAGGTAGAGTGTAGCTGATGCACTTTGGACACAACTTGCCCACAGTGGTGCTTATAATTACTAGGGGTGGATCAATACTTCAACCATAGCATATCAGCTGGTGGCACCTGAATCAGATCTAATCAAAACCATATCATGGCAGAATTTGTAATTTTGGCAAATATCAAATAGTTTTCCAAAGAGTCGATATATCATATGATCAAACTTGTGTATTAAACACCCCAAATAAATATATGTAATTCCTGCGGACACGCTATACTTAGAGAGTATCCAGACCCTAGCAACTCAATTAAAATTAAAAATGAAGTATAAACAAGTAGCCACAAATCCAGCAACTTTTTTGGGTATTATTGGAGACGGACGCATCATTCTCTTCTCAATGAGCAGCATTGCTGCCGCAGACCCCTCCCCCGTCCCGAAACACTCGTATTGTGCCCGGTGTGGTGGCGAAATAAGAACCCCTGCTGTAAAAAGCATAGTGCTATTATTGGGTTTAGTGGGTGTTGATTGTAGAGGTAGCAAACTACTAACCTTTGTACTCATTAGTCAGTTCCTGTCACATTTTGTGGTGCCAAAAACAAAATAAAACTACCTAAAATATGCCATTATTTCAAAGTTTTTAAGCCTACAGCTTAAACATATTTTTGCACATGTGAACAAATAGTTATGCATTACTATAATACTGTATATGTGTTGAACATCATTGACAAATGTGATGCTGAAACAATGCTGCAAACAGTCAGCAGTGAGCAAACAGTGGAGTTTACCCTGGAATATTTGTACACACACAGTCAAAAGTCAAACATACATGTAAGAGCATTCTTAAATATATGTGCTGCAGGCACAATAACACTCAAGCAACAAGTTATTTGCCATTTCCAGCGCCCCTTTTATATGTTATTAAGCAACAAACATGCATTCATTGTAATAACCTAATGTCCTTTAGCATCAAACAGGACAAAAATATATATAAAATAAAATATATTAAAAAATGTAACAATGAAAAGTCAGATATGATTAAGAAATAAAAAACATCACTATATCACTGTCTGTAGAAGTAAAATATTGTACGTAAAAAAAACACGTGTCACTATGTTTTAATAATTCATGCATGAAAGGGTTCATTTTGACTGGTCTTGGTGTTGTTAGCTGTCATTTATGTAGTTTATGATAACAGATAAGAAAAGATGTCACTCAACCTTTGACACATGATGGAAACAAACAGAAACAGGAATGAACCCACCCACTTACACACTGAGACAACAGATAAAAGGTACAAACACCTGCACATACAGCAGATACACAATTTCAGCAATAATATTCTCCACTTCAGGACACTGATTTACAATTGAGCTTTAAAGTAGAAACAGTCAACATAAATATATATTGCAATCAGTGTGTGTTTATTTGTGTGAACCGAACAAGCGATACACCAACGCTGCATGTTGAAGTTCAGTCCAGAGTCCACAGACAATTGCTCTCCAGCTGAATGACCCAACAGGACATCGACACCGCTGCGCATCTGGAGGGATGCTAATCAACACATGATTGCTGTGACATTTCAAACCAGCCATTATCTGCAATTGGCTGTAATTCAGTGGAGCTGCTGATGGCTTAATGTCCCCCAACCCTCCACCACCACCATCCCACCCAGCCACACACCACGACCAGACAGCATTGTTGATCTCTTCTCCCACATGGGGTTATAAAACCTAGTCAAGGCCTCTTTTCTAACTAATCCTCCTCCTTTTCTCTCCTGTAGTCCTTCCTCTCTCCTCCTCATTGATTTGGTCTCCTCTCTCTCTTCACTATTTCACTCTTGCTCTAAACTGAGGCAGCCTGTGACGGAAAATGTCAAAACGCTCCCCCACCCCACCTACCCTCATTAAAGAGTTTCCCGAGGCACCCTGTTCCACCAAAAAGCACTTATTTCTCATGCCCTTCCAAGAGTGTTCACCCATGCTCCTAGCTGAAAACACAAAGGCAACGAACGGGTATCCGTGCACACATGCTGCTGCAGCCACACAGTAAAGTCAAAACTGGCTCCCAGATCCTCAACAGAGCTGGGACCAGGGACCAGGGAGCAAGCTAATTGGTCTCACTGCACCGTTCTTTCTCCATGCTCTTGTACTCGTGAACTGCCATATGCTCATGTGCTTGCACAAGTCTAACATCACTGATCTTTTTTAGTGAGCTCCAAACAAAGAAATAAAACTTGTGCAATCATAAATTATGTCCTGAGTTAGAGAGGTTGCTGTTTACCTGTCCTCAGGTGAGCATGGTTCAAACAGATGTGTCACTTTAAACCAAGCACTGGGAGACTTCTCTTTAAATCTTTAATAAGGGAGAAAGAAAATACCCTCATTCCCAGAGCTTAGCTGGTGTAACAGACACCATTTGGTAGTTTGGCGCAGTGGTTCAATACCTTTATCCTCAATATCGTCATCACCAGTGGTCGTCAAGGACGACAGGATTAATGCACCTTTGTCCATTAAGTGTCAAAAGCAGCTAACTTCCAGGACAGCAGGCTTAGATGTTTATCTTTGTCACTACATGGGTTGCGTTGCAGCGCTAGCATATTCAAGTCAAACATCATCACCCTTCCATCTGGAAAAACTGGCTCAGTCGGAAACAGTGCCTAGAAACTCCACCGAAACCAGCAAACAAGTGTGGCTAGTTTTATGTTCATGGATGTTTGGAAAGTCTCCCACAACAAAAGATACTATCTTTTTCTTACCTGAAGGAGGCGGACTTGATTATTGAGCTCTGTTGCTTCCAACTTGAGTAAAAATCAAGAAAACAATTAAGTCCAACAAGCTTTTGATGACATTTGCATGAACATTAACCATCCTTAGATGAGCAACAGGAAAACAGAAGCACTGAGTAGATAGAAAAAAAATAAATAAATAAATAAATGTGAGGATGGGGGTGGAAGTGATTTTGACAAAGGGTTGAAGGAAGAGAAAGGAAGAGAATTGTGGGGCCGCCCGACCAGGAAGCATCAGCAGACAGCCAGTCATGAAAGACCAGAAGAATAGCCCAATAATAGAAAGTGGCTCGTGTACCTTCATAATTCGGGGCAATCATGGAGGTAGATTCGGGTCTTTACGTATTTCTACACACGTGCATCTCATTCAGTTGGCTTCATCTGTTAAAATGCTCAGCAGCAAACCTGCAGAGGATGAGATTCTAATGTTTCTCTGTTTCCTAAGTAGCATAGAGGCTGGGGGATTAGCAACAACGCAACAAGAGAACAACAATTTCTGAACCACAAACTTTAACACAACCCTCAAAACGGCCTTCTGTGTCCATGGCAACTTCAAACGAAGACCGTTATGCTGTTTTTCCCCCCCACCTCCGCACCCTTTCTACACCTCCTGATCATCAGTTATTCATGTAAACATGGGATCACACTGTTATTTGCTGGAAACAAAGCTGGTCATATATTTGCATGCTGTAGCAGTGGAGCTCACAGAGATAAAAACGAACAATAAAGCAGGGTAAATAAACAGATGGCTGGAGCAAACAGAGCATCCAGAGAACAGAAGCCTGAGATAGGAGAGAAAACACAGGTACGAAGGCCCTGAACAGACTGATGCTCACACTGTTCCAGCTTTCATCTATATACAGTATTAAAAGAACAACAGGACAGCATTGTTTCTCACAGGTTTTGGACCATTAACTATAATAAGTTCACATATTTCTGAAAAGGATATCCTACGCATTTGCATAACAATTGATTTCCTACTTTTAAGCAGCTGCTACTCTGCGCTTCACCAGTTTATCTGAATTATGAGGATAAACTGATGAAAAAGGCAAATAAAATGGTAGTTATTAATCTTTTCGCTGCACTGGAAACTGTAATCACTGTGTTTAAGAGTCGTGAGTGATATTTTTTAATGAAAAAAAGAAAGAAACCGGCTGAGATCAGCCTTGTTTGGCTTCTGGACAACATGCAGCAGCTTCTGAAGGCACCGTTTCTCTGTGAAGAAAGGATTTAAAATACTCAGCGCTCAAATTGCTGCAATCTGCTTTGGAAACAGGAAATAATGAATGCCAGTGATAGCCAGGAATGAAGACAAAACTGCAGAAAATTACCAATATATCATTTGAGAACTTTGATAATGTGGCTAAAACATTTAAACACAATTGTTTTATCCTCTGATTGCGAGGAGTTTGGTGTAGTGGTAAACCACTGCCTCAGAGCATTAGTGAGATGAATTTCCTGCAAGTCGGTGAGGTCTCATGGTCACAAAGGAATCCTTCTCATCCGCAAGCGGCCGTTCATTACATAAGTGACTCACGGCGGAGATGATCCGATCATCAGATGCATCGCCATTAAACCACAGCTGCTTTTAAGCCACATTTACACCCACTGAATGTCGACGTGTGCGGCTGAGCGCTCCTGAGAGCTGTGAAATAGGTTACTGTGGTACCTATTTGTTTGTGATATTCTGGATCTGTCACCGTGCAGCTGGAGTGTTTAGTGTCAGGAAAGGAGGGCATACTGTCCTCCTTTAGCCAGAACAGAACATGCAGCACAGTGAAACCTGATCAAAAGTAGCAATTTGTATAAAGTGGCACAAGGTTGACAGATCATATTGTGATATTTTTCTTAGCAAAGTTAGACCTGAAACCTGAAACATGGCAAGATCATGAAGTCCTCCACACATGTCTTTGCTCATACCTGTAAGGATAACCCATAGACGGGTTTCTTACTTACACACATTATAGATTTATGGAAAATGTAAGCTGCCAGTGTTTCTAATTGATCCTACCTGACTCTATAACTGGTTGTCTTTCTGCTCTCCTGATCAGCAGCATGGTGGTGATGTTACGGTTCACTGGGTTTAATTTGTGTTTGCTATACTGGTGATTTCACCATTTCTCAAGCAAATTGGATTAACATTGTAACTACATTAAAATTAAGACTTTTATTAATAGTTCATGTAGACAGATTTATTGTATTGATGGCAAAATTCAAACTAATGAACAATTAATGTAATTAATTCCAGCTGCTGTCCCAAACTCAGACAGCAGTCACATTTCTGAGGTAGCAACCGAATGGCTTGATGCACGTCATTCAGAAAGTCAAGAGTGTTTTTACAAAAAAGAATCTGCATGCAAATGAATCTTTATAGAGAACATAAACTTATGCATCTAAAGTTTTAGGAGAAAAGTCCCATGGGATCAGTTTTGCATTGGGACACAAGCACTGCGGAGAATTTACAAGAGCTTTGCCCTTTAACGACTCCTTCACCACTACCGACTAATGCAAAGTCCACACCGCTGCGGACGCAAACGGAAGAGTTCCCCAGGGTTTTCTTCACGAGTGGGGGAGGAAGAGAGTTTTGATGTAAATGGAGTACAAATATAAGAAGCGTTAAGAGGCAGGTCTTGTAGGGAAAATGGGGTCGCTTTTTCCTACAAGTTCCCCCCCCCCCCCCCCCACTGCCATGACAGAGCAGCATACCACTGAAAACCATATGAATGTGCGTTCTGAAGCTACTGAACACTGTAGACTAAAGCTAGCAACATAGCGTTAGCCAGTACATCGAACAAAGGGGAGGTATTTTAAGAAGGATGGAGTGATTCTCTGGTATTTTTGCTTGAAATGCTCATTCCTACACCAAGCTCGGCTTAATCTGCCACCAACCAAACAGCACATTGTAATACAGCATACACTGTATCTCACGTGACTCTGCATGTTGTGTTCATTTTATTACAAGAAGTGTTTCTTACTCCTGCATCTCTACGCTGGAGCCACGCCCTGCTGAACTGCTGCGGGGTCAAAGAGGTCAATGAAGGGCGGCAAGGAGCAGGGGGGCCTGTCAGGAAGAATCTGAACTTTATCTATCATGTGTGCGTGTGACAGTGTTTATGTGAGCAAGCATGATTGTGTCTGCAGGGGTGTTAACTTCTCAACGAGGTTGTCAACACAAGTGTTGGAACTATTTGGGCTGTGTGACTCTGCCAAAACCTAAAAAGCCCCCTGACACAAGGGCACTCAGGCAGCCAGGTCAAAGAGACAGCAGCAATGCCACAACAGCGGTCAGACAAGCTTCCAGCAGACCTTCCTAACACACACTAGGCTTGGCAAAATAAAAGCCTTTTCTTTTTTCCATGTTTACCCTTCATTTTAGGATAGAGAGAGAGAGAGAGAGAGAGAGAGAGAGAGAGAGAGAGAGAGAGAGAGAGAGAGAGAGAGAGAGAGAGAGAG
>JBAMHW010000015.1:4524193-4537612 GCA_037177495.1 Rhadinocentrus ornatus | reverse complement strand
GAGAGAGAGAGAGAGAGAGAGAGAGAGAGAGAGAGAGAGAGAGAGAGAGAGAGAGAGAGAGAGAGAGAGAGAGATACTAAAAAAAGCGACAAAGCTGGTGCAGCCAAGGCAGGAAAGAAAGCTGGGAAATAAAATTTTAAACAAAATAAACAATGAATGAATAAAAAGAATTAATAATAAAACAAAAACAAATTATTTAATTTATAAATAGTCATTTTGAAAATTAAATCAAATTTAAATATAATTTAAATCCAATTAAATTAATTTAAATGAATTAATGGAATTAATCAAACAAACATATTAACTATGTGAATACTTCAACTACAGCACAAGTAGATATATTAAATGATTGTGTATTTTATTAAACTATTTTTCCACAGGTGTGTTTTTGAAGCGTGTGAGCAAATATCAGCTCTACTGGTGTACAGTGCATGTTCTTTGCATCAAATACAGAACAAACATACAAAGATTAAATAAAGGTGTGGATATAAGGATTAACAGACAGACTATTTGTTGTGGTTTAGTGAATGAAATATTCTGTGCAGTTATCTGTAACTTGGAAAGAAATAGTTTAATTAAACTTTAATTTTGAGAAAGAAAAAAAAAAGAATTATTAATGTCGGGAGTTGGTGTTTTTACACGTCTCTTTTTTTCCCTCTTATCTCGAAACCTAACCCGTTCCGGAGCAGGTTAGGTTTCTGGTATAAGTTACCATGGAAATACACTCACCAGGAAGTGAACCAGTTTTATGACACCCAAAATCCATATCTGAACTAGATGCTACCTCAATAAGCTGCTAATCCTGCTTAGTAGCACCGGCCCCTGGTCATTCAGAGCAGTTGAAAAGAAGTTGTGCTTCTACATTACAGCTCCGCAGCTCATCCAGCTGGACCACATTCCTCTTCATTCAATAGATTCCCCTGAGACATTACAGAAGACAATGCATCCACCTCAGAGTGGTTTTCTGGCAAGACATTTTAGTGTGCGATCTTGTCCTTAAAGACCACCTTGAAACTGGAACAAACATATTTGAACTGAAAATGTTCTAAGACTCTAACGAGAGCACTCAGGCTTTATCATTTGCCAAATCAAATGCAGTGTTTAACCATTTTAAAAAAAGGAGCTATCCCAGCCTGAACCAAAGTATAAAATATGTTCTCCCTTTGCTCATGCTCCACTTCAACTAAAAAGCTTTAAATCTGAAAGGGACAACTAAAAAGCTGTCCTTTTAGAGTGAAATCTTTAATCAAATCCAACTTTATTTATAAAGCCCTTTTTATGCCACAGGCAACACAAAGTGCTTTACATGATTATTACCAAGCAGGGAGACGGGGCGTGGGAACAATGCAAGACATCTGCCAGAGAAAACACCTGTTGGTAACAAAACACCAATGAAGCTTCACAGCACGTTTAACTAATTCAAAATAACTACATTCTGCACATGATCGACATTCCTAGCTAAACACACCTCTCCTACAGGCACATAGTCTGAAATCAAGTGCTTTAACTAATATGAAGGAACGTTATAAACCTCCGTTTTTGTGTTGTAATGTAATAAAGTTGTAGTATTAAATCAATTGCACTGGAAATTGTTCCTCTAGAGGAATTATGCTCTGCTGAAAGTGATCACAAGCTATTTTTTCGCCAACTGCTTAACTTCAACCCATTAGTACATTTGGGTCAAAGGGTAATAGGAAAAAAATGCACGTAGTCTTGCCCTAATTTGAGGATGCAATCATCTACAAACAGGAAAAACAAGTCTGCTTCCATGCTTCGTACATTTGTACTTTTATGTCTGAAAACTGTCCCAAGCAAACCTGACTGCTGTGTCATTTACTTGGATGAATGGTGCTACAGGATCCTCCGAGCATTTGCATCATAACAATGTCAGGATTGCAGAGAGACACGTCCTTCTGCTTATTTTTAAACAGTGAGTAATGTGCATGTGCTCTCTTGAGTCTATTTGCTCAAATAACCTGCTGCCAGAGCCTGAAGGCAGAAAACGCCCGACAGCCAAACACAACAAGAGTCACAAGTCGTCTTTATTTTGCAGACCAAAACATATTCCGCCATTCGGTCCCCCTGGACTATCAGAAAAAAATAGTATGACCTCGTGTGTAGAATATAAAGAAGACAAGCTGTCGAAGCAGATGCAATAACCGCTCGCTGTGAGCTCACTCACCATCCGCAAAAGCAAAATAAATAAGACTATGAGTCACATACACTGTAGGCAAAACGTCCTCCTGGTGTTCTCAACTTTTCACGAGCATCAGGCCATCGGGGCAAGCGCAGTGGCTCCGGATGCGTCTCTGCGTTAACAGGGATGAGATTGGACCCGATCAATAACCTGTTAGGCAGCTAAGAAGCAAAGCAAACTAAATTGGCTGGCCTCAGATTCTGACAGCCATGAATTATAATGAGAACTCTCTGCAAAGCTCATCTCCACAAAGCATGACGCCTCGCCACAGAGGGCCCCACATGATGCATTATTAACATAAGAAAATAAGGAAAAAAAAGCATCTTTAAATTGAAAATGGAATCAGTTATTAAGTCAATCTATGCAGCTCTCTCTGAAACTGGTCGAAAAACAATCATGTGGGATCCTTGTCAATGGTTTATGCTGTATTCTTTATGCTAAGATGCAGATGCACAACATTCTCCTGCAAAAGTGTAAACACTCCAGCTCTGCAGCAGCAGCTGGCTGACCGTTTACCACAACGGTGTTCAAGAAGAGAGGATTGGGCCTTATATCTGCTTGATATGAGGTGTTGCCATAGGTGCAAGTACTTTGACGTGGTGTGCCGCCACCAAACAGCGAACAACTGAGTGCACGGCTTCAGCAGAGTAAGGAGTGAAACGGTCCAAATCAGCCTAGGTCTGAAGAACTACTAACAGCCTGGAATGAACTCTGAGATTGAGACTTTTCAGTTGATTTAAGACCCAGAGGGTAAAGAAACAACAGAAAAACCAGAAAAAAATGGAATTATGCATCCTCCGTCATTTTGTCAGAAAGGGGGACGGACGGACGTGTAGTGAGGAATGCAATCGTTAGACATTTCTTTTTTTGACAAGTTCTTTTCTAATTAGGCAGTGATGAATAACAGGAAAATTTTATATTTTACTTGTGTTTGTTATTGTAATGTAAAGTGGTAACGGAAGTGGTTTGGCTCAGTGTCCCCAACTTAGCGACTTTGCGCTGTTCATTTTCACTCCCCTCTAGCAATATTTTTTTAATTTTTTAAAGCAACTAACAACAGATCTAGCGACTTTTTCTGTTATTATTGGAGACTTTTGGGGACTGACGCCTCCCCCCCCTCCATATTAATGTCTATTCATGAAGAGTGTGGACAAAAGTATTTAAAAAGTTTAAAGTGCTGACATGTTCCAGACTCCTAATTAAAAAAGAAATTACACCTAATAAAATTAAACTAAAAAACAAAGAAAATATTGACTGAACAATTTAGTTTTATTTTATTATTTTTTGCTGATCAGGCAACAGTGCATCTGACGCATTTTCAGAATATGCTGAGTCAGAAGATGAAGCACCAGATGTTGCCAACTCTTTTTTTCTGTTTATTGTAGCAGATCTGAGCACTTTTTTCTAGTCTAGTTGAAGCACCTTTGATTAAATCTTTAAGAATAACATAATAAGCCTAAAATTGTAATTTAAAGTTAAAGCTATTATTACTGAAAATGGTAAAAGTTTTATTTTTTAGTTTAAAGGCTGATTTAGGCTTTCTAAATACAAATAAATATTGAACATCAATTTATTGTAGTTTTTATTTTTTTAAATGTTTTACTGAAGAAGTTTCATAAACCTGGAAAAACAATTTTTAGTTTTACAGCATCTGTTGTCGCATTTTTGGATATCGGAATTATATCGTATCGACCGAAATTAAGAAATATATTGTGATGCAAGTTTCGGCCACATCGTCCAGCCCTAAAAGAAGGATTGTGTCTTTTTCTATGAGTTGCTTGAAAAGGCAACCAAGAAGAACTAATTTGAAAGTGCCTTACGATTTTATTACCATGCATGCTGGCACACACATGCAGCCAGCTCGTGTAAACTTAACACATGCAGATATGAAACGCTGTAAACACTGACTGTGCTGCAAGCGCTGGCTTGATGAACAGCATGCAAAGTCATTTTAGACAAGTAGAACAAAGAATCAATGCTATTATAGTCATTAACGGTAACACAATTGTTTTCATTCCTAAGATTGTTAGTATTTCTCATCTCCTCTGAGCTATCGCCATCTCTCCAATCCTGTGTTTATTCTCCTTCTGTGCTTGCTTAAAACTCACACCTTCCTCTCCCTCCTGTTGTGCGAACTCCTCCCTCACTGACCCCATTTTTCTCTCTCCGCTTAAATCCAATACATCCCTTAAAAGAGATTCATTCTCAGGGAAATATCCGAGGCAGGGATATGCCAGCTGCCTCCTCTTCCCTGTTCTAGTTATTGCCTCGCTGTCACACGACAGGGATGTTCACACAAGCCCAGCCAGAAACACAGTCCACAAATAGGCTCTCAGCAGAGGACAGCGGGTGTGCATCTGGAGGAAACCCAGTTCAATCAACTGTCAGATAATCTATCCACCATCTCTCTATCAGCATCTGCACCTGCGTATTGCTTCATAACAGTCCATTTCCCCCACTTATTTCCAGTTTCGCCTTTTAAACCGAGTCCCAGTCTGGAGCTCACAGTTAGCCAAAAAGGGAAAAAAAATTGTAGTAATGAGTTGTGGTCTGTGGTTAATCTTTTCTTCACACATATCAGAGTCAGACTGCGGTTAACTGTACTAGAAAATAAAGTCTTCATAATCTCATTGCGTAACAGCAGCTCATTCCAGCCCCGCTGCCTCCTGCTGTTTGAACCATGCAGGGGGCTTCTTATCAGGAAGTTCTAGCAGTCCTCAGTGCAGCAAAGCAGTGGGAATGTTAATGGATAACAAGAGAGAAATAGGCCATAAGCTACCAAAACAAGAGTATCATCACGGCTACGCCTGTCACTCATGAATTTTCACACAGCCGACTCTAACAAGGTTATTGCCAGCCAGAACTTTTCTGTCTTATCTTAAAATTAGGCCTTCGTAGTTACAGCAAATTTGTAAAAGAAAAAAAACGCTGAATCGCAGGAAAAAAGCCGAGCAGAAGTGTTAAATAAATGTTTCATAATAACAATATGAATCCTCGATGGCTTACACCAAAACTCCAAATCCCGGAACTCCTGATCAGTTTCCTTTTTCTATAAGAAACAAAAACTTTTACAGACCTCGAAACTGAGCAGAAATCCTCTTAACCTTGCGTACATTTTAATGAAAATGCATCTTAAAAAAATAAAACAGTCTTGTTACTGTGGCATCACAGTGGAGGGTATAATTCCTCACTATAAGAGCTGTCAGCCTCTGGTCTCTGTGATGTTTATTCACAGCTCAGAAGCTGACCTCATCTTATCTGCAAAGGTATAAACAGCTGCAGGGAAGGCTCCTTCTCAGAGAAAGACCAATTAGGAACCAAGCTGAGGAAAGAAGGCCTGATGTCTCTGAGGAAGAGTGTGCGTGCTCGCATCTCTAAACTACTGTCTATTTCTAACATCAACCCAGAGACATTGATGCTGCCGACATCACAGGGTGACCACTCAATGAACAGAAAGACGGAGTCTTGGTGAATCAGCACACACACACACACTCATTTGCACCATCTTCCAGCCTGGCTGCCAAGTCATGGTGCCTGCCAGTGAGAGGTAAAGCTTATATGACGATGCTGTCTTTGTTGCTGGCTGGTTTATTACCGCATTGCGGCTCAAAGGACGGCATTAATATCGTTGACTGAAGCGAAGACGGCATGTCGCTGCACATCTGTGGCAAAAGCTCTCCCTTTTTTTTGTTTTAATGTTCCAAGACTGTAAAAATAAGTGAGAAAGAGCAGGCATAAAGGGGAAAGTTGGGCTGCAAGTCAAAGGATGAGAGGAACTGCAAGGCAGGAGTAAACTGTCATCAGAAAGGAAGTGGATTAGTAGAATGCGAGGCAGTGATGGGCTGAGTTTAGGATGAGCGGCTTCCACTCCAGGAGGGTGTGTACGGTTGAAGAAGAGTGGAAGAGGCGTGCGTCGGTATCCGCAGTAACTGCTGCAGTCTGGGGAGCTGTAGCAGGCCCGTCCGCTCCCCGCTGACAGGCTGGAAAGGCAGAGGGCAAAGAAGTGTGACAAGTTTGGGGAATGAGCAGAGAGAGCAGCCAGTAAGAGGGGATGATGGGTGGAAGTCGGCAGCAATACGCTCACACTTAAAAACACACACACGCACACACGCGCACGCGTGGGGAAGTCAGGATGCAGCAGAGAGACGGCCATGAGTAAAGCTTTATTTGCAGCCGGGATACTGATTAGCTTCGTCAAACAGAGCTGCGGAAGGGTGTCATCTTTAGATTTTGCATCCAGCATGTAAAAGATGCAGCAGATGCTGCATTAGGACAGTTAAACACTCATTTTATTACATGATGAATTAACACAAGCTGTGCGTAAATGTGGATCTTATAGCTCCACTGCACTGAAAACAGCACACGTATGAGGAATTAACATCAACATCACTACTGAGAAAAAACTGCTTCATTTAGACCAGGAAAATCTGCAAACTACAGTATATAGACAAAATGTTTAGGACTCCAACAAAGCTGAGCTGGGGAAAGTTTGATGTTTGCATTTGTTATCTGTGCTGTTCTCATAACTGCAGAAATTGGGACACGGTTTGGAAAAAAGTAGAAAAACTGCACTGCTGATGATTCAGAACTTAATGGCTCCATGTTGCACAGCACAGCTTGAACCCCCTGGGACCTTGAAACTACAAAGTTACCCACTAAAGTTGGTGAAAACATGGAGATCGTAAATATTGGCTGAATTGGAAGAAAGAATTTCTGATAGACTGCTTCTGCACAAATCCTGATGAGAGGTGCGAAACTGACCACATCCTCGTAGGTCGAGTTAATGCAACACATGTTCAACATTTGAAACTGGTCTCTTTGTTCCCCTGGTTGATTTATAATCATACAAGGTTGTAACTTCTTAACTTTACTCCCCCATAACTCTTATATTTGGACATAGTCCAGCAGATGGATTCCTGTTCCACCATTATAAAAAAAGAACAAAATGAATTAGATCAATAATTTAAGGCTTGTTTTTAGGATTTATAAGACTTAATCTCTATAAGAAAAGCCAGTGAACAATAAATGTCTGCGACACATGTCAGGAGTAAAAAGATCCAAGGTTGATCTGAGCTGATGAAGGTCTGACAGGTGGAATAAACGTCCCACTGCAATTTTCTCACAATCAATTATTCAAGCTCCTTGTTATAAGATTCCTTCTGAAACTTTCTGGTTTGTTTAGTACAAAGACACAGAGCACCTGAAAATCTTTGTGTATTTTAGAAAGAAGAACAGAAAATGCAAGACCTCAGGTTTTTTAGTCAGGCAGCTCATGTTAAATCACTCCATCCTTGGACATTCAAGAGTTGTCCAGTTGCATGAAATGATGCAGCCGAGTTCTCACTAAGTACTCTGTGTTGTTTTTAAGTATTCGTTTGTAATGGGATAAGAAAGTAAAAAAAACAAAAACTTATTTAGCACAAAAGAACAACAGGATCATTAACGCCCAATGTTGCCCATCATGTTTACATGTTTAGTATTAAGCATGTTTAACAAGCAAATATACCACGAGAATGGTTGCATATGTGATCAGGGCATAATTCCCCCGACTATAACTCTGCCAGGAAGAAGTGTTTCTTCCGTCAACCGTTGCCTTTGGATATTTATCAACCGTGTGAGTATTGGTGTAAAAAGTGAACCTTAGTCAACTTAGTATTTTATTGCCATTATTTATGCTTAATTTCAGAAAATGGGAACAAAAACCTTTTGAAAGCCTTTTCAGTTTCCACTACAGACCTGATTTACAAATCAACTGTGCTCCGGGACCTGAGAGCTAAATGTTCCATCCATTAGGCTCCATGAGGCAAAAAAACAAGCAGATCTGCATCTTCTGCCAGCATTAATCAATGAGCTGCCCACTCACACACACACTCACACACACACACAGGTCTCCGCACCGTGAACGTACCTGCCATCACTCTGCCTCTACTCTCAATCGTCCCCTCAAGGTTACTGTCTATCGCCTCGCTTCACTAACAGAAATGGGAGCTGCATACTGAGTGCATCAGCTGGTTGGGAGCTGGGGGGTGGGGGTGAAATAAAGCTTTACTTTCTGCCCTGTCTATGCAGGGGGAAATATATTGAGCATGACGAGGGGGCAAAATCATGTTTGCTTTGAGGGCTGCAGGTGGGGGAACTGAGGAAGACCCATAAAAATATATTTATTTTTATTTTAAATGTAAAAATATGGCACATCCCGGTGGTGCAAGAGGTTATAAAAGAAAAGTAATTTGAAGAGCATGAGAGAGTGAAAGTAAATGCATGCAAATCCTAACCCAAGTATGACCCCAAACCCTACAACTCCCTCCAAGCATTTGGCCCTTCTTCCAACTTTGTATTGTCCAGAGAAAACAAGTTTACAAGCACTCAAGATGGCTAATGCACAATCCAGCCATCAGCCACCACATCCTGGCACGCAGCAGCCATCAATGATGGATGGCACATGCATTAATCATGAGGGAGGGGAGAAAGATCTAAACAGTCCCGAAGGTGAAGGAACCAATGGCAACCAGGCAGGAGAAGTCTAAGCGTCACTTAACTTACAAATTATGTAACCCACAGTCAAGAGAGTTTGCACAAGAGTCGACGCTGTACCCGCACAATGTTCTTTTACCACACATTAAAAAAGAAGCGCGTTTAAAAGCAATTAAAAGCTAAAGTCATTTTCTTTTTACTAGATTACAGCTCCATCCCCAACAACATTTGCTTTAACCCAAGTTAGGCCCAGATCATGACCCTTCAGCCACATCTGTTCCACTTAACAACTACCAGCACAAAAGGTCGCACAGATTAGGCCCAAATGTGTCTGGGATTAAAACAAACACTAGTTTTCCCGACTTGACAGAGCTGCACACAAGTCCTAAAGCAACCCTCCTCTTTGCATATTGAAAGAAAAACTGAAAATTTGGGGAAATATCTTCAGCCTTCTTAAATGAATATCCAAAGCACTTCTTTGGATTTTGGCTTCCTTTTCTTCTCTGTAAAGATAATCCCAACCCGTTTCAGTGATGTTAAGGAGGATTCATCGCCCTATCAGAACTGTTGCCACTGATTTTCAGTTCAGTTCTTCTGTGATTGGGCATATCTCAGCCTTTTTTCCCTGTTGCCCTTCAAATTACTTCCTTCCATGGTGACTATTCCTGATGAGGCTTCAGGGAACAGTAGGCAGATCAACTCAGGTTCTAGATGCAACTTTCGGGTCATACTATGTGATTTCCGCTCTCCCTTAATTATCTATTACAAATTCGGCTTTATTATCTTAAAATCTTGGGAAAAGCATTGTGGACATAAACATTCAGATACATCCATCTTTTATATTTCCAAGTCAGATAAAAGAGACCAAAGGATGCAGTTGAAAAGTCTGTAATGATGTTATTGCTATTTGTTCTGAAGGCAAAGTTGTAATATTTTACTTTAATTAAAGAAAAAAATAAAAAAATAAAAAAATAAATAAAACAGCATCTCAGATTGTTTTTGTGAATTATGTGTCTTATTTATGCTTAAAGGATTCATAGGCAAAGCTAAATATTAAGTTATAAGATGTGGATTAAGAATCTTGCACATTGGAATCAACAGAGAAGACAAACCAATGATCTTGTAAAAGCCACCATCAAATAGAAATACATGAGAATGAAAGTGTCAAACCCTGCAGCCAAGCTGGCACCAACCTGAGGGGATTTAAGTGTAGAGACCTAATTGATTCAATTAGTCTTGGACTCACCTCAAATCTGCCAGCAGACCCACACACTCGGCTGGTGAAGCAGCCATTAACAAACCCCCTCTAAGTGTTTACAAAGCGCCACACTCAGCAGTGCCTGTATTAAATTCACCCATCCACACACACCTGCCTTTGTCCCACATGACTCTGGGTGTGCTTTGACACATTTAGTGCAGTGTCATTCATTAGGCATCTCCGTGGGCCTTACAGGAAGAATTACAAGTCAGTGAGAAAGGCGCTGTAATAGCAAACAAAGACAATCAATAAGCTCTCAGCAGCGCGTACAGGCTGAATTTTAATAAGCGAGTGTGTGAGTGTGCACCTCCAGGTCGGTCTGTACCATGCACGAGCTGACACTTCTGCATCGAGACGTCATATGCAGCCTGAATGACAGCTCGTGGATTACCATGTAGTCACGTCTATGTGGGCGAGCATGCTTAACACAGCATTTTCCTCCACTTGCAGCCAAATATGTCTGCACGTGAGTGAATGACTGAAAATGAGACATGCTGGCAGTCGGATCAGGAGTTGTTCAGCACTCACTCACCTGGTTTCACAGTTTTCAGACGGATAGGCTCGCGAAAGTGGCGGATGACAGCCAGCGTGTCCCTGTTGGTGAGTCCGCTCACCGGAGTGCCGTTCACCTCCAGCAGCACGTCCCCGCCGCCGGGGAGCCTCCCGGCGTGACAGATCACCGCCTCTGACTCGATGTGTCCGAGGTAGGGGAACTCTCCCAGCTCAGCGCCGCCGAGCACCTCCACCACGGTGACCAGCTCCCCTGAAGCTCCCCACGACACGCTGCACTCCTGCACTTTAGCGGACCAGTGCTTCTTCTTCTTCAGCGTCTTGGACATCGCTGTTGGTGCTTTTTGAAAACCTCAATAGTCCAAGAATGGCTGTCCTTCAAAAGCAGCAACCTCCTCCTAAGGAGCGACGGCGCGCGGAGAAATCATTGCAGATAAGAGAAGTTCAGCTTTAAATCGTGTGTTGTATTCCATTCCAGGGAAGATACGCCTGTTTATATTAAATATATCTCAAACTCCCTCAGTGATCGATCCTTCCAGTGAATTACCAGAGCATCATCTGTCCGCGAGAGCAGCTGCGTCAGTGCCGCATTGGAGCGGAGCGTGTTGCTTCTGATGCTGGGGCGTCTTGATCCCACACCTCAGGTTTTGTTTTTTGGGGGTTTTTTTACAGCAACGTGCACTTCATGAACAACAGCAACCTTCTCTTCACTGTCAGCTGTTAAACCAGGACGGAATGCGCGTGAGCTCCGCGCGCACCCCCGGCTTTCCACCCCTCCGAAAATAAATTAAAATCCCATTTCGGGTCAAGGAGAAGTGTTTAGAGAAATGCTTTTAAAATGTAAAGAAAAATCCCCAAAGGAAAGCTTCCCAGGCGCAGCTCTTCATTAAAAGCTACTAATAAAGGGGAGGCAACTTTACCCCGCGCACCTGTCCTTTCCTGCTCGTCTGCCCTCCCCCTCCGCGGTGACATCAACAAGGCAGTCCCTAGAAACGGGAAAACATACCTGGTCCTCCCCCCCGCCTACCCATTGAACCGGGCGGGGAGCCGATCTCCTTCAAATCCCCGAAACTTTGCGCCTCATTCTTCGCTGCAAGCTTTGCGCCTTCCTGTGCGTCTCTCGTAGCGCCGTGTTAGGATTTCTTATGCTAAAAACTACGCAGCAGTACGCAACAGATGTGATCCGATTAGGCTTTGCTCCATAACTTTTTCTCTTTTAAATCTTTTTCCGCGTCGTTTTCCTGGTGACAGGAGGTTCCGCCCATCGGGAGTTTACAGGGCGGCGTTAAAGCGTTTGTTTTGGACCAATGATGAATGACAAGAGGCGGGTGTTGTGAGTGGGGAAACGTAGCATTAGTGTGTTCCTGGCAAGGCGCAGTTTCCGCACTGGGCGACGCATATTTGGCGTGGGAAATGCTCACTTGTCTTTCCACTGCGTGTTTCTACAATGTGTTCCCAATGCAATGTGCCACAGCTTTTGTGGGATTTTAAACTTTACTGTTTAGTTTCTTGGATTTTACTTTCCGTGAAATCGATCTGGAGAACAGAAGATGGTTTGGTGGTTCAACTATTTCTTGCACAATCCTGACCCCTTGTGGTTGCACACAGTAACAAGCTTCCACCCCACGGGCAAGCCATTAAAACAGCACAAATCTTTCCCAGATAGTTTGGGAACAAATGTTTATACAAGGGTTGTGTTGTAAGGGGTATAGCTCAAATTAAAGATATAATTTATATCTTTATATTTTTCTCAATGTAGTGTAGAAATGCCCAGTCAGGAACAGGAGTTGAGAATTAGCTCTGGCTAAAACCTCTGCTTGCTTTGCATCAGCTACAAACTGTTGTGACTATGTACAAATAAAATGTCCCTGTCAAATAATTCCAATAAAATAAATTAATTTTATGACAATATACCGTTAAATATTATATATGTAGAATGTGTGTGTGATTTCAAAAGCTTTGGTAATTAAAGGAAGCTTTCAATATCCCTTTAACATTTCTACATGTCAAGCTTACTGACATAAGCTGCGGTACCAACTTTATCAGTGCAATCATCAATAACAGTGAGCGGATGTGCATCTGACAGTTACAGCATTCACATTTTAATTGTCGGTAAAAAACCTCGGACTGCCGTCTGATTTTGTGTACAACAACCCAGGGTAATTCCAGTGGCTATTACCTGTGCTTGGGACTGCTAAGCCCTTTTTTTACATAGTCATTTTCCTTTTTCATTAGCCCCTTTTTTTCTGGGCTAATCCAATCCACATGCTGTTTGATAGGTGTAGGGTTAATCAGGGTAATGTCATGAGACAAAATTGGTCTGGGACTGAACATTACCAAAGAGACTTGGGAAGTCAGAGATGAGTTTCTTAACATCCTCACCATGGGTAACAGGGAGGTGAGACAAGTACTGGGAGAGGTTGGATAATATTTCATTATTACAGAGCCTGTGGTGGAGCTTTACGCATCACCAACTCATAATCAGCACTTAGAAAGTCCACTATTGTCATGGAAGCCACAGGAGAGATGAAGCACTACCTTCTCATGTTCTCTCGGGCATGATCTCTGGCACTCCAAACTAAAGCCATCAAATAAACAAACTAAACATCATACATTTCTGAGAGAAAGTGGAGGTTTCTTGACTTAAATGCATCTGTAACCACTTACAAGGACATCTGCAAAGAGCAGCCACTTGACAAGCTCCTTAGTTTCATGCTGGTTGGAACGAGTTTGGTAAAAAATATTGTTAGCAACATCACAGATTATGACTGCTAATAGTTGCAGACTACATCACCACTAAGAAGGAGGCTCATCACGTTAACGTGACACTTAAGTTTTCCGTTTGCGGTCAGAGGATAACTTGGATAACTTTGTGGGTTTTATTGAGTTAGTTTGTTGGGTCGCCTGGCCTGTTGGCGACGGCACGTGATTGGGAGCTTAAAGTTGACCTGGGGAAGCAGTTGAAGTTCCCAGAAGTGGT
>JBAMHW010000015.1:4502958-4517399 GCA_037177495.1 Rhadinocentrus ornatus | reverse complement strand
AGCTGAAATACATGTTATTAAACACAGAGTAATGTTACAGCAGCGCCGACAGTCCACTGCCCTGCTTTTACTCCCTCGTTCTCTCCCTTCATCAGATGATCTCTGAGTCTGCAAGTCACAAAAACAGATTTCATACGACAACATTAGCTATTAGCATTAGCTTGGTTCTAAATACATGGAGGGCACGCTTATAACTTATTGGCATAAAAAATAATCATTATGTATCGCTCTGTTCCTCATCACTCGACGGGACACTCGAACTTCACATTTCTGAATCTCCGCGGCTTCCGTAGTCGTAATAACGCTCATAAACGATGAGGCTGCAGTAAAGCGCTACTTGGTTGCTCGTAATATGTTAGCGCACCACTAGATGGAGTAATTCTTACACACTATGGCTTTAAAAGAACCATAGAAGAAGACAGTACACATGTTAGCAATGTTGAAGTAGTTACGAGTAACGCAGTCATCGCTGCACCTGAGGCCACTGGATCCACTCGCACATTAAAACATGTTTATGTCTGGAAGAATTTTGGCCACTAACTCCACTGTCCATTCACAACTGTACTTGACATTTGAAGTCATTGCAATGCCAATCTTTACCACTAGATGTCAGTAACACTGCATTTAAATGTATCTGCACAAACTAAATTCCATTGATTGCGGTTCCTGTATCATTGCTTCTTAAAATTTCAGTTAATCTACCTGAATCCTGCTCAAATTATTAATTAATACATAATTGTTGTACATCCTGACTCCAAGTAATAGGGGACAAGATGAGGATTAGGCTGGATTTTAAACATGACTATACCTCCAGCGTACACAACTTTCTTCCAGGCCTGGGACTCCAGCACTCTGTCATGGGGATAAAAGTTCTGGCTGATCATAAAGAGGATCATGGCCACGGCAATGACCCGGAGAACAGCCATGTTTCCACCTGACAGCAAATAGGCGCTGGCCAAGATGGCCGAGGAGTAGATGCAGGGCAGGCCGCGGTACATGAACGGGATCCCTGTCGAAAAACCAAATCAAATTATACTTCTTTGGTTGAAAGTGGGTGACATTGCACAGGGCGCTGTGAGACAGCTTACCGCTTGAGAAGAAGCAGAGACGGACGAACACAGACAGGACATAACACATGCAGAGGATGTTGTCCAGCAGGTCAGGTGTCCTCAGCAGCAGAGATGTGGCGATCCCAAAGGTGGTGAAATCAGCAAAATCATCTAGTTTCGCACCTAAATGTACAAAATAAAAGTTTAAATTGTTAGAATTCCTAATACTTGTGCTTAGGGAAAACTTTCAACAAAATGGCTAAGGTAACTTTACCTTTATTTTAAGTTTACATGCAATTTTCAGCATTTAGTGGTACGTAACAGTGGCGTGGTGCATGTACGTGCAAAAAAAGTGGAAATGTCAGCGTCAGCCCGACACGCTGCCTTTCTATAAACAACATTCTCCGCTGCCTCGTCTCTTTATCGCTCAGGAGCACAGGGCATGTTTTCAGCGGATGAGATGAGGTGATTCAGGCCACGGCTCGAATGAACGAGGTGGAATTCCGTAGCCCACGGTCAAAAATTTTAGCAATTTCAGATATGCAGAGAAGCCAAAGCAACGGGATAAAATAGACAATTGGAGCGGGATCCCGTGGAATTAGGCTGCTTAATCAGAAAGTAATTGTTCATTTGACAAAATACATTGGGGGAGGGGGGCGCGCACAATAACGCACACCTGCAAAATCATGCTGAAAAAAAAGCCCCCCCATGTGGCCAACAATAATGCACCTGGAGCTATTTTGGGTTTCTGAAAAAATGAAACAAACTTGCACACTGTGCAAATGCACACTTATCTATTCAGCACCTTAATACACACACACACACACACAAACAGGTTATTCAGAGTGCCATGCAGGCAAATGCTTTGATAAATGGAAATCGAAGGTATTAGTACTTTTAAAAAATGTAATTAAAATGCAGTGAATGCTATTTAAAAATACAGATTTTTTTTAAAAGAAAAAAACCCTGATTTGTTAAGCTCAAATAACACCATATAAAATATGTAAGATTCTTTTCCTGCTCTGTAAGACTAACCTGAGTTTTTCAATAGCAAAGTTTCCTTTTACTGGCTCCCTTTGTTCAGGACTCTGTGCAGCCAAGTTAAAAAGTTCACACAAAAGACTGTGCAGCAAACCCTGCCAACAGCCCAGCTGAAGTTTATCTCTGGTAAAAGCTATGGACCACAAGAAACCACTTACCCAGTGCAGAGCAGGCATCGAGTCGCCTGGCAACTGCTCCATCTGCCAAATCCAGCAGGTAGCCAATCAGAACCAGCCAACAAGCAGCATGATGGTGCCTGAACAAAACAAGTGAGTGTTAGCTTGAGTTATTTGATGACAGCAACCCTTTTCGTGGAGTAAAATATGTGCAGGGTCTTGCCAGTGGAAAAGGGGAGAAACTAAAGCTGGTCAGATTCTAACGAGCTTCCAAGCGAAGTTTTTTAGAGCCTTTTTAGACTTAGTACCACTAATAAAGACAAACTTGCCATTATTTTTATTGTAGTAACCCTGAAGGGCAAAACACAACACAAACAATGCATTAATCGGCTAGGAAACAACTTTTTTGTTGTACGTTTTCTCATCCAAGTTCCTGAAATTGTAATTTCATTTCCCATTAGGTTTTCCTGTTTTTCTGATTTATTTTTCTTATATGAGTTCACCTTTCACTGTGTTGTGTTTTGGTGTCTGATACTCTGGTCACACATCCATTTCCACGAATCAGACCAATAGATTTTTGTTCATCATGAGCCCTGCACATGTTTCAGAAGATAAACTCTATTAACAGTGTATTCACTCACCCGTTAAGACTGCTGAGAATGGAGGCCATGCCCATGACCATGTTGGCCACCGACAGAGCATTAGCTGCGTTTTTACGAGCAAACTCTTTGATGTGGAGTCCTGCGGCCTGATCACTCAGAAAGGGCTTGTCAGTGCACCGGAAGAAACCTGAAACCAATAGGCAGCAGCAGTCAGTATTTGTCTTTGTTAGTTCAATCATTTCTAATGTGGTCGGATGACCACACCAGCTGACCTTCTGATATATGTGTCTGAATGGGATTAGTCTACAAATTATGTCTCATTTTGAGGCAAACTTGGAGAGCAAGCAATCTTACTACTTAAAAATACCAGCTATAACACATAAATAATGATACTCTACACCAGGGCTACTTTATTAGATGTTACGAGGGCCGCAGTTCTGCAGGTTTTCAATGTTTACCTGCTCCAACACATCTAACTCAAATAAAATGGATCCAACAGCCTAAGAAGTTCTCATTAATTTGATTCAAGTGTGTTGGAGCAGGGAAGCATCGAAAACCTGCAGGACTGCGGCTCTCGTAGGACTGAATTGAGTAGCCCTGCTCCACACCATATAATGGTACTGGTATTTTTAAACTCTGTGTAAAGCAAATTTTTCCTTGTCTTATGTAAAAGAAGTATCACTTACCAAGATGTATGTTTTTTTGGACGGAGACCAACCTTACGAAACATTCATCCATTTAAAAATCACAAAAATGCATTTGTTACTGTACATTCATTCAGTCAGATGTGTGCAGCCTATAGCATATAACAGTAACCAGGGTCTCATTATATGCAAATTATATATGTTATATAACACGTTTTAACTAAAACAAAAAGTAGCTACGATGACATGACATGCAGTAAACTTCCACAACAATAGCTAACATTTAGAAAGGAAAACATCACAAGTATGCAGAATTTGAACAGGATGCATGTGATATGTTAGCATTTTAATGTGATCTTAGCGGGGGTCAGATGCACATAATACTGGTGTGGGGGGGAGGAGTACAAACATTTAGGGGACTACCACATACCCAACTGGCTACAGTCACAAAGAGTTTGACCTAATGCATTGACACATACCAGACGTGAGTTCGATTGGCATGTTAACGCTGACCTAACAAGGACGTGGCAGCAGCACTCTCATAGCTAACTGACTGTTCAAATCTATTATTACCACTTCAGCCTGGGCTTTAAGGGTTATAATGTCAAAGGCCTGCATCTACAGCCCTTCACATATTTACTTATATTTAGAACATGTTCACTGTACTGTACTGGGTTTATGTTGTCAGAGGTGAAACATTGTAAAATGCTGTGAAAAAAGGATTTCTTCCACTTTCTATGTCTCTTTTTATAAAACGTCAATGCCATTGTATTTTAAATTCAGATTGTTTATTGATGCAAGGCAAATACTTATAAGTGGTTATCCTGAATTTAGCTATTAATAGCATTTTAACAACAAATAATGCAACAAACTCCATGTCTGTGTGCAGAATTGCTTCAGTTCAGAGTAGGAACGGCTGTTTTTAGGTCCACAGTGTCACAAAGTGACAATGATTCAATGGTGACCTGATCAAGCTTGTTTTTTTGTTTCAATGGTAAAGCAGTTGCCCTTTTCCGGATGTCAGACAAAGCACGTTACCTGACAGCATTACACCATTTTCTTTTCATGTCGAATAAAAAGTTAATTTACATTTCCTTGTTAGATACAAGCTATGCCTTCTCTTCAAAGTAAACATGAGCAACACAAACAAGGCCTAGTCTGATTTCTGGATGTGTCCTTTAGTCACATTTGAATATAATTTACTTTACGAGACCCAAGTTTCTTCACTACAATGTTTTAAAAGGAAAGAAAAAAGTAAATTATCCATTCATGCTAACACGTGCAAACGCCACCTCCCAAGCATTAGCAGAAAAGGATCTTACGATATTACCAGGGTTCTGAATCTAAACCAGCCAACCACAAAGTGAAAACTTACTGGCCAGTTTGACAGGTAATAAATGAAGCAAATTATTTTAGACTACATCTCTCGGCTGGCCTGGGAACGCCTCGGGATCCCTCCGGATGAGCTGGTGAATGTGGCCGGGGAGGGGGAAGTCTGGGTTTCCCTGCTTAGGCAGCTGCCCCCGCGACCCGACTCCGGATGAGCGGCAGAAAATGGATGGATGGATATTTTGGTTATTTGTCATGGCAGTGCTATTACCACATTTCCCATGAGCCTTATTTCGTGATGCTACTCAGGGCTGTAGGCTTACTTCAGCATACATGGCGTCTTTTACGTATTAATGCCTGAAATTCAATTCAATTCAGCTTTATTTGTGAAGCGCCACTTCATAACAATGTCATCTCAGAGCGCTTTACAGACAAATCAATTCGAGCCAAGTCTAGTTAAGAAAAACCAACAGATTGCATCGAATCCCCCATCCTGAGCATACAAAAGGCGACAGTGGAAAGGAAAAACTCCAGCAGAACCTGGCTCAGGGAAGGCAGCCTGAACAAAGTGCAGCTGAACGAGGAACGAAGTTGAGACAAGTGATGTATAAACCCAAAAAAACAAGGACGCTGTGGTAACAGAAAAAGAAAGGAAGTAGGGGGGAATGTTGACAATAAAAAGGAGCAGTTGAGACCAAGAAATCGAAGCTGTTTAAACAAAGAGCCAGATTTTTTTATGCCGTTAAATCGACACATTGTTAATGCAACATGGCTTCTGTTTTGCTAGGGTCTCCTAAATGATTTATTATTATTATTATTACTATTATTCACTGAACTTTTCAACTTATTTTTAAAAAAAACATCCCTACCTCCTTAGGATGGCTTGTGTTTCATCAGATTTCTTTCAAAATGACCTGCAGTGAGACCATTTCAGTAAACTATTTTTGGGGGGTAAAGCCCAATCTAAGTGACTGACTGAACATGGCTGGTAGTATTCAGACTCCAAATGTTACAGTTCGGTAGGTTTTTCTCTCTTTTTCCTCATAGTTGTTAAGACATGACCTTTTCTGATTCAATTCAGCTTTATTTGTATTGACCCAAAAACAATAAAGTCACTGCAAAGCACTTTTACAGATACACCACAATTTTAAAAAATATCATTGTTGTCCAATAATAATAATAATAATTCGGTCAAACAAATCCATTACATGATCCACATTAGTCCAATTTATGACTTTTTCAAACTATGCCGGGTTTACTGGGTGTGTTTGATTTTTGTTGAAGAGGTTTTACTATGAGAAAAACAGATAAAACTGGGAGGAATTACATCCTTTTTTCACAGTCCATAATCTTTGCTTAACGAGCATTTATTAAAATTCCAATTATTATACAATGTTTTGTCAATGGAAGGACAGAATTTGTTGTATGGATGATAGAAAAGGTGACATTCTCTATCATCAACAGCAAGATGGAAACCTGCTCCCCACAAATTTTTTTTTTCTCCAATTAAGACAAAGAAATATCTGTTCTCCATCAGCCTCTCAGTGTGAGCTTATCATTTTCTCTCATGATGCTGTCCAAGACAGTATGCACAGATAATGACCTGCAAATTTCGTTTTATATTTTTAAATGTTGCAGTAGCAACCCCTTCACGAGATTTTCACCCTGAACTTCCTGTGATTCCAAAGCCAGGCGAGTTCAAGAGACTCTTCATCTGAAAGAAAACAGCGTATGAGACAGAGCAAAAAGCCAACAACAACTTGCACTTTTACTAGAGAAAGCATGCTTTTTTACTTCTCATGTTGGGCTTTAACATAAGTTACCTTCTGGCATTTTAATTTACTATCTGAACACTTTAATAGTAAAACACAGAACAAAACTTATTGCAGGCAACATACATTTATTAATAATCAAGTTTATGAACTTTAGTCAGAGTAATTACAATTAAAGAGCCGGACAGGCTGCTGAAAGTCGGTGAGGTTTACTCTAACCACTTAAGGTAGCCTTGGCTACTAATAAAAAAAAGGAAAACGTCAATTTCAAGCTTTCTCCATTTATAGATTGCTGCCTAATGAGTGCAAAGCATGACAGGAAGGCCTTTTGTTATGTAACACCCTGCAATGTTTCCAGGTAACAGCTAAAAAGACTAAACTCACAATTCACAAGAGAATAAATCAGAAATAAACAGTGAAATATTTAAACTATTTACAGATTTAGGCTTTAATGTGTTTGCAATAATGACACTTCTAATGATTTGTGTAAAAGGATAGTAAGCTATAGCTTGTCTTTATGTGTACCAAGCATAATAAGTACAAATTCTAAGTGCATTTTATTCGCTTCCAAACCCAAATGTGTTCTTTGGATAGGTTTACATGGCTGATTTATCTTCTCTCTTTTATTCAGTGTTCAAGAAGTAGTAGAAACTACATCGGCACATTAGTGGCTGCTTCCTGCCCAAGCAGACATGAGCCATAATTCCTGGTCCCCATGCCCAAACTGTACAGTAATCCCAATTAGATGAGGAGATTGAAAAGGAGTACATACCAGAAGAGGGAGTCAGGAAGATCATGATTGTTTCTGCTTCTCAACACAGCAGCTAAGATGGGAAAAAATATGTTAAAATATATAAATACATATCTGGCTTCATTAAGTGTGCCTAAGGTGTCCAACAATAACCCATTCGATCTGAAGCCTATTTTTCTATACACATCTCCCCTTGCTAGCAAAACGTCTTAAAATATTCCCACATAAGACGCTTCTTTGAACTTTCTTTCATCTGAAACTTTGGAAACCACTTGCCGATTCAGTCAGGGGGCCATGACGCGCTATCCTCAGCACAGGGTCATTCCAAAATTGGAGGACATTTGGGCATAGAAATATTTGAAAAATTAACAATTTATTTAAGTGTATTTTGTCAAGTATTTTTGAAAACAGCATAAACAAACCAAAAATTCTATTTGTCCAGCTTAAGCATCAAAAATATACTTTATATTAGGGCTGTGCCATTAATCGAATTTTAATCAAAATTACGATGTGTTTTCAACGATCATAAAAATTAAATGGTCCGATTATTTTGCTCCTTCACAGTTTACTCGTGCTGTTTTCACCTGCAAATCGAGCGCCGCTGGCATTGCTGTTCTGTGCTGCAGACTCCTCCCACTGCTGCAGACTCCTCCCACATCCCAGCCGCTTTGGTTTAATTCAACTCCAGATGCAAACACCTCTCAAGTAATGGGCTGGGCACACAGGAGGCCACATCGCTCCTTCTCCATTAATTTTCTATGGAACGTGCGCGATGTGGCGGAAATCGCTGCCCTCCTCCAGCCAAGCGACATTCGTGCATGTGAAATGTTGCGCTCCTTCATGTAGACGTGCACATGGGGGCTTACGACGCAACACAAGGAAATAAAAATTTTTAAATTTTTGTGAATCGTGACTCAGTAATCCACCAGCTCAGAGACAGAGAGATAACAAACGTTATAAACAAACATAACTTGTTTTCTCGCCATAGACCAGCGCTCCGTTAACACAGTGAACAAACCGGAATTTAAAAAACTCATCGACACTTTGGACAAACGGTATCACTGCCATCTCCTCACCATTTTAACCACGTCTTGAATTGCAACCCTGTATGTAAAGTAACAGGGTTGAAAATCAATGCTAATGTTAGCTTTTATTCAGGAAAATATGAAAGCTGAAAAATGTAATGTTAACATTGAGGGCAGAGTAAGTTATGGTAAATAATAAAGAAAGAAAATCAATTTGCGTTATTCTTACAGCATGAGTAACAGCGTTGCATTGGTTAGAGTGACACACTCAGTCACTGCGGCAATGATTGGAAAAATTTGAGAAAACTTGACCTTGGACTTTCTATGCTGTTAGCATAAATCTTTATGAGTCGTTTCTTCTGTGTCATGTGACTGACTGTTTCTCTTCTTCTTCTGCCATAGGTTTTAGTAACAGGGTTGCACTCATGTTGTGGGACACAACTTCAGCACATTATTACTGTTATTTAAGATTCGCTGATTATTAAATTAAAATGTTGTAAAAATAAAAGAGAAACACTTAAGATAAGACCACCCAAAAAAAGTGCATTAAAAACTTATTACAATGGTTATATTTGACATGCAAGCTTGTCATTTAGAAGAAAGGACAAGAGAAAATGCCATTTTAGGGAGTGCTTTGCTTGAGATCTTTATGGTAGTTTGGATAATCATTTGGAATATTTTTTCTCAAGACAAGTATAATTTACACAAGCAGTGCACGTATTAGTGTATTGTGTACAGATTACTCGAAATTTTACAGGTGGGACGTAAAATGTCCCCCAATTCTGGAATGACTCAGTCTCTTATAGCTGTGACGCAAAGCCATCACCCCTCTGACTAAAGTGCATCCCCAAAACCATGAACAGACCTGCAAACAAAAAATGTGACAAGTGTCCAGCGGTGGCGAACGGGTGGCTAGGGGCGACTCACTGGACAATGCTTTTAACAAAAGAACCACAGACAGACATCACATTATACTGAAAAACATTTATTTTTCTTCTTCTTAGCCTCGACAAGGGGTTCACAAGCTCTGGCCAGAGCCTCCTCTTCTGCCTTGGTTTTTCTGGCTGCAGCAGCGCTTGTGGACGGCTGGCAGTCGAACACCCTCCGTCTTTCCATCTCCATCAAGGTTTCCTGCTATCTTAAGGCTTTGTCCTTGCTTCCAGCCGACAGCATGTTTTGGCACATCTTTTGATCTACTGGCCCATACTTTATGTCTACTCTGTTAAACATCTCTATTGCCATCTTCTTTGGGGTCAGCATGGTGTGTTTGACAGTTTGGATGGCGCTTAGAGTGTTGATGCTCATGCTGCCACTTTGAGTCGAGGATTTCTGACATTAACTAAAAGATGACTCTACCTGTGGTCCATTGAACACTGACAATGCTGCCTGTACTGTTGTGGTAAGCTGGGTACCTTCCCGTTTGAAAGACATCTGCCCACCAGCCAACGGCATCACGTCCAACTGTGAACTCTGGCAGGCTCTGGTCTACACCATACTGGAGAATCTAAGATAAGATAAGAACCATTTAATTATCCCACCAGGGACATTTAATCTCCACAGAGGCTAAATATAGGTTTAAATATAAACAGCAACAGTAAATATCCATATCTGCAAGCAATTGGTTATACTTATAGCTTGAAATGCTTTCGAATCAATGAAGACATTGACTACTGTGCAACATTGCATATAAAGTGCATCTCTATTTAACATCCAGGAGGACATTACAGTGGCGTCGACTGGCCTGGGCATTCCCGGCTTGAGCCCCGAACATTTCACATCAAGCCCCGAATGTTTTTTTCACCCCAGAAGGAACACGTTTAAATAAACTGAGCCGCCTTACGACATTAAAGAAGATGGTAGTTTTGTAATTTCCTGGCTTCTGTGAATGCAACACAGGTACAACAATATGACCAATCACAGAGGAATTTTATGGAAGCAGGAATCCTCCGTGTTTTATTGGCTGCCAGCCTGGCGTTTTATCTCTAATCTGAACGCTGGGGTAATTTTGAGCGGCAAAAAATGGACATCAGATGTTTTTTTATTTAAAAGATTAGAGATAACTCTTCAGTTGTGGTGGGTGTCAATGGGCAGCAAGACTCTGGACCAAAACTGACAATTTAAATCCTGTATGTCTTAAAAATTGAATGAACATTAGGCAGATCATTCGTGACAGTACTTGATACTTTAAAGGTTAAGCTAGCTACACTAAACAGTTAGCCTTGCCCTTTTCTGTTATACACATTTGCATTAAATCCAGCGGTGAAGTCTACGTGATTCTCTGACATAACCGCTGGAAAAGGTCCCGAATTTCCCATAACCACTAAGGAGGAGGTGCTGCTGTGAGTGTGTGTGTGTGTGTGCGAATGTATGCGTTTGTGTTATAGTGGATTAAAACTTTCCCATTAGTGTTGGATGTTTGGTTTCTAGATGCTGCTTTAGTACAGAACAGCTTTATTGTTATTTACTGATGTTTTTATTTACCTCCAGGTCACTGGCTGGTCAGTAGTTAAAGTCCAGCTGTTAAAGTTTTACGTCTCATGTTGCAACATTTATATTTGGAATACAACACCAGTCTTTCATGATCTCACCTTTGTGTGGGTGTATACTTTATGTATTAATGAGGCTGGTGGTTGTTGCATTTGTGTGTAGCTCCAGGACAGGGGTGTTTGAGACAGGGAAGGAAAAATCAGAGTATACCACTGGACTCAACTAGGCTGTACTACTGATTAAATCTAGAGTTTTACTTTTGTTCTGACTGAGTGCAAAGATCGCTGTGTTTCATGTTTGCAGTTATTCATGTAGATTTTGTCAACTGTTATTTAGCAAACGCTTTTTCCCAAAGCGACTTACATCTGAGAGAACAGCAGGAGTGTACATCACGGATACGTGCTGCTCAGTCTGTTGTGAGTCCAGTTGGACACAGGTGCTGCCTTGCAGTGCTAGAGGTTTTTTTTTTTTTTTTTTTATTTAGATGAGGCTACCTGCTATACATTTAGTCACATTTGACTTACTTTAAATGCTTAGCTACCATTTAACTGATGACCTGTCCTGTCTCTGCGTTTCTGCTTGGATTTACTTAGGAAAATAAAATGTTTTTATTATGTTTGCATTCTAAATTTATCATATACACAAATATTTGCATGCAGGCATAATATCCAACTAGAGATAGGAGAAATTTCATATTTCATAATTACAACTATATAATTGAGCCAGTTTTCCCCCAGTAAATGACATTTCCATAGGAAATTAATGGAGAAGGAACGACATCACCTCCTGCGTGTCTTGCCCATAAGTTTGAAAATAAATACATATTACAGCACATATTGCAGTATTTGGCTTTAAAGAAGGTACCACAATACTCAAGAAAGCTTAAATAAAAGCTTTTTTTACTGCGTTGGTTCACCAAGATTCCTGTACGAGGGCGTGGGCTCAGCCCCTAATGTTCCCAGGTCCAGGAAACGCCCCTGGGAGAATATATAACAAAATATATGCACAATATCGTAAGCGCTAGCTAGCGTTATTTAAATCAAGCAAACAAATATCTGTTGTGTTTGTTCCAAGAAGATTAACTTACCTCGAATTCAAGCTCCATTAGTTTCCAGACGGTCAGGTGTCTCGTGACAGGCGCTAAAGACAAGCTCAGCCAGCGGAGTGTCAAGATTCTGCAGCAAGGGCCGAGATTCCGATTGGCCCAGAAAAATGTCAATTATTGATCCTCTCTGAGCCTACGTAGGTTCAATGGAGGCAGACCGAAACCGTGGAAGAATTGTAATGGCCAACATAGCACCCAAGGCCCCCCCTTAAAAACCTCTCCGGTTCTGCGCGATCCAGACCCAATCGACCAAGAAAACGGCGACAAGTTTGCAGGTCTGCACGAAGGTGACTAAACACAACTAATAAGGAACATAAACGGCTAACATCCGAGCATCTTAAAAAAAAAAAAAAAACGCGGTTGTAGCGAAGGAACTGCGTCGAGACTGTTGATCTAATTTAAAGAAATTGAGCCTAAAATATCTTCTGAGAGATCCAGTCTAACCTGATGGCGACTGGATTCGTATATGGATGTACGTATAAAATGGTTTCTCATCTTACCTGAAAAGGAGCTCCACGGATTTCTTAATCTAAATAAATAAAACAGATGGAGTGAAAAGGGCTCCTAAACTTCCGATTTTTTTTTTCAATTTATAATTAGTTATTCTTCTGTGTCTGATTCCTATTTTGTCTGACTCGTGCGTTTAAAGCTGTTGGTTTCGTGCACAGAAACGTGAGTCCGTTACCTGTCAACCTCGCGCAGCTCGTGCTTTTAAAGACCAAGGATAAATCCACTGGAATATTCCACCGGAAATGACGCTCCCGCTGCTTCTTTTTTTTCTACAATATTGATTGTCGATACAATGATGGATGCTGCAGCAGATTAAATCGAACGCAGACAAAATATGTTAATAAAAACCCGAATAAAATAAGTAAAGCCTGTATTTGAACTTAGAAAAAAGAAAGAAAAAAAAGAAACTGCATCATGTCAAAGAAAAGCTATAAATAACCCCTTATTCTCCTGCAGCCACACAACAACCCACATGAATGTCTGAAGTTCTGAAAACCGTTTTGTGTTTTGGGAACATGGTTTTAACACAGAGGCAGAAAAAATTGTGGCTCAACCTTCACCTTATTTCGGTCCAAATAACGTGAAATGACCTCTCCTGAGATTAAAAATTATTATTAAACCTCAACTGAAGTTGTTTTTCTTTGCTTGTTTGTTTTTATACTTGTCCTGTCTACGGCAACCAGAACTGACTGTCTTGTGCCAAACATTTGGTATAAGCTTTGTGAAAAGCAGCTTTATGGATATAAAAGATGCATGCATTAGGCTCTGTCTAATATTTATTTGTTTATTTTTTATTTATTTATTTAATAAAGAGAACCCTCAAGAGCACCTACAGCAAGACATATTAAGCTAAACACAAACATTGCACCAGCAGCAAGTATTACGCAAGCTGAAATAAAGCTACTGGTGATAGAACCTACAAGACTGTACAATAAGTAAATGTGTGTGTTTTACTCTTTTTTGTTTGTTTGTTTGTTTCTTTTTATTAGTCCTTTTGGAAGTTAAGTATTCATCAATGTTCAAAGAGCAAGTGATACAAGTTTTGTTTTGGTTGGGTTCTATTTTACATATTCATTAATTCATTTTCTTTCTCTTTTTGATTTTCTTTTTTGTAGGATGGTAGGGAGACAATGTTGACAGTGTGTGTCTACATCAACATTAACAATATGTAGTTAAAACTAGATTTTAAAGAAAGTAAAATAAATAAAAGTAAATAAAGTAAAATGAATTGTCTTAGGACTTTAACATCACTGGTGTGATCTACTTCTTAAAGTTGTGATACGAAAACTCTTAAACTTTACAACCTTCACTAAACCTGATTTAATGTTTAACAAAAAGAAGATACTTGATTCTTACATGGAAAAATGTATTGAGTTTTGTGAGTTTAATCACTTTTGAGATTTTAAGAGTGCTCCATTTATTTTATTTTTTCCGTTATCTGTCACATACAGTATCTTCTTTAACATGAGTGTGTGAATTGAGTGTGTGAATACTGACTCGGTTGGATTTTTACACTTTCTGGCCACTTTATATTGTTCAGCTGCTTGTTAACACAAATAGTTAATCAGCTAATCACATGGCAGCAACTCAGTGGATTTAGTCATGTGGACATGGTGACAACGACTTGCTGAAGTTCAAACTGAGCATCAGAATGAGGATGAAGGAGAGAAACTATCCAGTGAGCAGCAGTTGTCTGGACCAGAATGTCTTGTTGTCAGAGCAGAATGGGCAGACTGGAGGTGACAGAAAGGAAAGGAAACAGTAACTCAAATGACCACAGATTACAACCAAAGCATGCAAAACAGCATTTCTGAGTGCACAACATGTCCAACCTTGCAGCAGATGGGCTACAGCAGCAGAAGACCACACAAGGTTCACACTGGTGGTGGTCAAATGATGTGAAGGATATTTTCTTTGCTTACTTTAAGCACCTCAACGTGGCCTGGTTTAACCAGCACAGCCTACCTGAGTATTGTTGCTGACCATGTCCGTCCCTTTATGACCACAGTG
>JBAMHW010000015.1:4480692-4495354 GCA_037177495.1 Rhadinocentrus ornatus | reverse complement strand
AACAAACTCCCAGAAAGCCTCAGATCAGCTGAAACACTCAGTTTATTTAGATCAAGGTTGAAGACCCACCTGTTCTCGGCTGCATTTCAATAGTTCTTACTAGGAGTCCAGATCTGCAGCTGGTTCTTTTCACTGAAATCTTAACTAATTTCTTTAACTTTATTTTTTATGTAATCAATTTTATTGTTTTTAATCTTTGTTTTTCTGAAACACTTGTATTTTTTTTGCACCTTGCTGCAATGTTTTTATGTCTTGTGTAAAGCACTTTGAATTGTCTTGTACATGAAATGTGCTAAACAATTAAATTTGCCTTGCCTATTTAGTAAGATGTGCAATTTAGTTAGAAAATCTTGAAGCATTCCACAATTTCTTTATGTACGCTTTCACAAAATGCACAGCCTCAGACCATCTTTACTCTACGACACCCCTTTTATAGCTAATCATGTTACAGGCCTGATAATAATTAACTTAATTACTTGCTGACCATGTCCTCCCACCAGGATTTCTACCTATGAACAGAGCAAGACTACTTACAAATG
Organism: Rhadinocentrus ornatus; assembly: GCA_037177495.1. Lineage (NCBI taxonomy): Eukaryota > Metazoa > Chordata > Actinopteri > Atheriniformes > Melanotaeniidae > Rhadinocentrus > Rhadinocentrus ornatus. The sequence goes on along the minus strand of JBAMHW010000015.1, from coordinate 4,494,815 downwards.
ACAAGGAGGACCCGGAAATTCAGCCCACATAGAGGTAATTTTTAAATAGAGTTTTATTCAAATACTGAATGAGTGGAGGCAGGGAAGGAGCAACTCTCAGGTGTAGGTGACAACAGAGTCCAAGTAGTTCTGAGGATAAAGAGTCCTGAATAATTGACAGTTTAGTATCCAGTATCAAGATAAATAGCTCAGGTAGACAATGATCAGATCTTGTTGGAATAGAAAGCAGATACTCATTAGGCTAGGCAGAGAACGGTAGTCAGTCCAAAAAAGGGGTCGAAATCCGGATAGGCAGATAGCAGGGAAGTCCGACAGGGAATCAGGCAAAGGGCAGTCCAGGGATAGTAGCAGGGTCAACAACAGGGATCTAGACCAAGAATGAGTAGAGGATATCACAACGATAGCTGATGACCATGTGGCAGGGAAGCAGAGATTGAAGGGAGGTGAAAAGGGTGCTAACAGGTGAGGAGAGTGAGTACTTATGAGACTCAGGTGGGGCAGATGAGCCTGGTTGCCTGAGGCAGATCAGTCTTCAAGACAGTTACCACCATATACTGCTGACATTGTGTGTTTTTTAAGCTAAGGATGCCAAGATGACTCCACTTAGCTTCCAGAGAAACAACATGCACCAGAAGCTCAACAAAACAGTCCTGTTCCAAGGGTTTTAGTCAAGCCATGTTTAGGTTGTTTGTCCATGTGAATATCTTCATAATAGTGTAGTTCTCTGTACAGGGTGGGAATTTCAACAAGCTGCATTCCTGGATGTGTAAATCTTGTACCTATTTTGTTTTCCAAGTAAATTCCAACTATTATGTAAGATTTTACAGACACTGACGAGAATGCAAATAAAGTATTATAAAGTGTATTTTATATATATTAGTATATATAATATACTTTATACTAATATAATACAATAATTCAGTATTTTTCAATATATTCAATAAAATCAACGCTGAGTTTTAGTAGCATAAACAGTGATTTAACATACCTTGCGTGTATATCTTTCACTGCACCCATCTGTTTATTTTCATATGACAGTCCATAGTTAAAGCTCTGTTCTACAATCTTTAGTTATAAGTATGTGTTGTCATTGCTACAGCTCTGGCGAACCAAACCTTTTGAAAATCGCTGTAAAATTGGGCAAATTAAGGTTATTCATAAAGTTCATGCAGCATCAAAACAATGTTTTGAGTGCGCGAGGTCACTGTGGTAAGATGGCCGCCAGCGCAGACGTTCGGCTCCATTGGCCAACAGCGGGGATGAGTCATCTAGCCTTTGTATAGATATCTATGGTTATATCTAGACCCACTAGTGAGAATTACCATTTAAATTAGGCTCTCAGTGCTCATTTTCAAGTTCACCTTTATCATCTTGTGATCTCTAGAATTCAAACTTATCTTGAGATAGAGTTACAATAGGGGTTTATCTAGAGGAAACACAAGATAACTTTCTTAAGATAATACGATAAACTAACCTGTTATGTGGAAAGAAGCTTCATGTTCTCAAGATGTCGGGACAATTAGTGATCTTGCAATAAAGGCATAAAAAAATACAGTAGAATACAGAGATGTCATGGAAGAATAAAAGAAAACTCACAAGATTACAAATAGCACAAGAATTTTGTCTTTATTTAGGAAACAGCGAGGACAAAGGGAGGAGCATCTTTCCAACCGTGGAAGAGTCAGCTCATTCTGACATGGACAATTTTCTTCTAGTACACCTTCATTCATTTTGCAGAGTTCTGTTTACTTTTATCTGCCGTTCAGAAAGAAAACAGCTAAATGTTTTCAGAGAGAAAATTTCCATCGTTGCAAAACGTGCACCTTTTAAATGTGTTTTTGGTGACAGTTTAGATGTGAGAATCCAGTTTAAGAGCCGATACACGAGATGCACCAAACCAGGGGCACAAACACAATCATCCTCTGCTTTAGTGTCTCGACTCAAACCGAAGCATTTTCCTCTTCCGAGTCCACATGTTCACGACTTCAGCATTCAGAGCCTGTAAGACTTTTTTCATTGAGTGAACAATAAGACCAGTTTTCATCCATTGGACCAGGCAGCTGCAATAAACATTTAATGGAATTTGATTTAGGGGTTTTTCTTTTCTATTTGAAGAACTTACTGACTATTCAACCTCAAACATGAGAGGGGGGCTACGGGGTGTGGGAGGCATTACACATTAACCGCAGAAGAGAAAATAACAAGCTTCTGTCTTTATCGCTAAAACAGCAGAAACAAATGTTGAAACAAAAGCAGTGAAAAACAATAAAAGGAAAACAAAAAGCATGAAATGAATAAGAGCTGGAAGTGAAAATTTAGGATATTAATGGTGATATCTTAAGTTAAATAAATGTTAGAAAAGGGGAAAAAAATGATTGCGCCGTTGTGGTTTGCTGTGTGGTCGACTACAAGTGGGCGAGCATGCTTTATTGGAGCTGCACTACTGATCACAGCACCTGCAGGAGGCTTCCACTGCATCCCTACACAAACATAAATCCAACTTCGTGCTGCTGCAGACGAATCTGCTTCTGCAGAGAAAACCACCTGCAGAACAACAGAGCCTTCAGAGTTTTATAGCTTAGCGAGGTGTCTCTAAAGCTACCAAACCTGAATTTAAGTAAAAACGTGAGGCAGTTCTGGACTGACCCTCCTGAGGATATGGATAATGACACACACACACACACATGTATGACTCTTGGTGGGGCTTAATTAATGCGGAGTGACCTGTGAGAAACAAACAGGGCTAAAAAAACAAAACAAAAAACAAACATACAACCAACAAATCTACTTTGCATATACACACAAAATAGACACAGATAACTCACCTGACTGGCAGTTAGTTTGAAACATAATTTTTTTTTTTAAACAAGCACTAATAAGAAAATTAAACCCTTTTCAGTTCTTAACTCCTTTTTGAGATCTACTCAATCATATAAGGCTGTGGTGGAAACAAACTATGCCTTTTCATAATTAAATCAAGCTCAAAAGTTATTAATATCAACAAAAGACTATTTGTTTTTTAATTTTTTCATCTATGAATGTAACTTTATTACTAATAAAAAGACCTCTACGAGTGATAGACAGGTAATCCTATGACTATAGGCTATATCCTCATGTCTGACATTAGCACCAAAGTTTTTTTCTTTTCATAAAAAAGAACAAATACAGACAGAGAAGACCCAACAGTGCGGCGTAAAGCAAGAGTACGCTGAGTTAAAGCAGCAGTACTTGTAATATTTGTGGTTATTCATTTGTATTTGACATCCTGAGTTGTGTACTGAAGCTGCATGTGACTGTGACCGTGTGCACTCCTCTCCCAAAAGTTTGTTAAAGACTTCAAGCATGCTCGCAAAAAAAGAGAAAGGAAGTGAAGAAAGAAGGCCTAAACGTCTTCAAGTATTAACACAGTTAAGCCTTTAAAAAGCCTTAGACACAGAATTAGAACTCAGAAAACTCTAGGAAAGTTAAAGAGCATTTGTATGGTTAGTTTGCATGTTTTCCCCCACAAATATAATATATTCATATGTATATAAATAAAAATTCAGTGCTGTAAAAACCTCTCCAACTCCAGGATCTGACCCATCGTAGAAGGCCTAAAATGTTTACTCTTAATCTTCTCATTGCTAAAACTACAGCTGGAAGTATGAAAAATGTTTGTCCTTTGTTTATAATCCTTCTTTCAGAATACAACACTGAGGAGGAGAAGACTTGCTAACATCGTTAAAATGTTTCTTTCTTTTTGGTTTTACCGCACACAGAGAAAAGCGTCATTTTGAGTCATGGTTTGATTTTTTTTTTCTTTTTCTGTTTTTTTTGGTAGCAGCAAAGCACCAAGTTTGTATCAGGCTCTATGTGTGTAAGTCTCTGTGTGTGTGTATGACATCCTTCCATAGTCTCTCTCTGTGTGTTTCGGTGTGTGTTTGTGCATGTATGTCTACGAAGAGCAGGGTAAAACGTTGATGCCGTGGGCAGCGTACGCCTGCAGGTCGATGGCCTGGGCTGGCTGCTGTCCTGGCCGAGCGTTCATCAGTGTCAGGCTCCTCACACAGCCAGTCATTCCTGACGAAAACTTCCCTCCCGTCATTGCAGTCATGTCAGGTGCTCCACCTGTCACATGAGAAGATGCATAATAACCAACCAGGGTTGAACTTCTTTCACTGGACAATACCCCATCTCCAGCTTGGATTTAGGAGAACTTCTCTTATTGTGAAGGAACGGTCCAGTGCCCGTTCAGCACCTGGTATCTGAGAACAGACACATCCATGCCTTGTTCCAGACCTTAGAATCAATCCACTACATGGAATTGATTAAAACTGTTTCTTATCTCAGGCATGACAAACACATTAAACATTGCTGTTATAAAAAAATGGGACACGTCCACAGATGCCTAATAATTAGCTTGTCTAGTATGAGGAAGGCTGGATTAATCATCCCTGATCAATATGAAGAACACACAAACAGATGTACTAAAGTTACTGAATGTATCTGTGAGAGTAAATGATAGTGTACATAAACCTTGCTACGGAAGAACAACTCGTGGGCAGTATATGAATTTTAATGTGGAAAATATCACAATATACCTCGCCAGCCATTTTATTAGGCACACCTTGCTAGTGCTAGGATCTGGGTCTTTTTCCCTTTAGAACTACATTAGTTCTTGGTGTCACAGATTTAACAAAGTGTTGGAAACATTCCTCAGAGCATAATTACATGAAGGAAATTTCTTTTTTGCTGTGTTTATATTTGCACTCATTGGCCTCTTTATTATGTCCACCTAACATTGAAATTTCCCCATTGAGGGATCAATAAAGGATCTTATCTTCTCTTATCTTGCTAATACTCGGTTGGACCCCCTTTCGCCTTCAGACCTGTCTTAATTATTCATGGAATAGATTCAACAAAGTGGTGGAAACATTCCTCAGAGGTGACAGCATCACACAGTTGCTGTAGATCCACGATGGGAATCTCCCGTTCCACCACATCCCAAAGCTGCTCTGTTGGACTGAGATCTGGTGACTGTGGAGGCCGTTTGAGTCCAGTGAACTCATCATCATGTTCAAGAAACCAGTTGGAGGTGATCTGTGCTTTATGACATGGTGAATTATTCATCAGATAGCTATCAAAAGATGCTACACTGTGGTCATAAAGGGATGGACATGGTCAGCAACAATACTCAGGTAGGCTGTGCTGGTTAAACCAGGCCACCTTGGTACTTAAGGGTCAAAAGTTGGCCAAAAAAATATCTTTCATACCATCACAACAGCAGCAGACTGAGCTGTTGATCCAAGGCAGGATGGATCCATGTTTTCATGATGTTTCCACCAAATTCTGAGCCTAGCATCTCAATGTGGAGCTATAAGGGAGACTCAGACCAGCAATGTTTTTCCACCTTCAATTGTGTGTTGTTGGTGAGTGTGTGTGAATTGTAGCCTCAGTTTCCTGTTCTTAGCTGACAGGAGGCCCCCGGTGTGGTCTTCTGCAGCATTCCCATCTGCTTCGAGGTTGGACATGTTGTGTGTTCAGAGATGCTGTTCCGCAGACCTTGGATGGAACCAGTGCTTATTTGACTTCCTGTTGCCTTTCTATCATCTCCAATCAGTCTGCCCATTCTCCTCTGACCTCTGACTTTAACAAAACATTCTGGTCCAGAATAGATCAGCAGTTTCTGAAATACTCAACAACCATGCCTCGTTCAAAGCCATTTAAATCCCCTTTCTTCCTCATTCTGATGCTCAGTTTGAACCTTCAGCGATGTCTACATGACTAAAGCACCGAGCTGGGATTGGCTGGTTAGATATTTGTGTTAACATGCAACTAAAACTGTGTACCTCATAAAGTGGCCATTGAGTGCAGATATCATGACAAAAAATAAATAAATGAAGGTAAAATGAGCTAACTTAGCTAGCTAACTTGGTTAGCTTGTTAGCTAAACATTGAAAAAGGCTGTCACTAAGTTGTATAAAATATTACAGCAACAACAGTGCAATGTAGAAATAATAAAAAAATTCTATATGAGATAAAAGAAAAGTAGTTTTAGCTTGGTGACTGGGAGGCTAATGCTTAATAAATGTGACTTTGTTGTGTTCAGTTAAGCTATGCAGAGACAAAATTTACTTCTCCCAACTGGCAATGTAGTACATCTTTCCAATTATTCTAACACTTTATCCTTTAAATAGTATATTTCTAATAATTTTTTCAGTTTTTTAAATATTTAACTTTATAATGCATTTAGTCAGTTTCAGGATGCTCACCAAGGTATAAACGGCCTTTGGTGTTGACCATGAGGCTTTTGCCTTTAGACTGTCCATGTAGCGTTTCTCCTCCATCAATCTGGATATATCCACTTTTTCCAGTTCTGCCAAAAAAGAGAAACACAACCCAACTCAACCCCAGAACTAAACACACTGACAAATATAGGCAAGTAGGAAATAATTAACATTACAGTCCAAAAACAGCTTTTTCACATACTTTGATATACCTGTCCATGTGATTTTATGACATGATTATAGTCTGCATTTTATTCAGAGGATGTGTTGATTTTGGGCATGCTGCTGTACAAAAGTTAACAAAGAGTAACAAGAAATGAGCCATTGTTAATGTTTATTTTATTAGTTTCTGCCTGCATTGAAAGGTGAAAAAGTTCATTAGGTAAGAGGACTAATTAGAAATTGAGCTATTTTGCTTTCACACATAAATCAAAGGACCCAAGGATCTAACATTTCTTCATACCTGACTGCTGTAATCTTATGCCATCTTCCATCATTGATAGACCTTCGGGATAAGATTTTTGCCTCCCCGCTGCCCAGCTGGTAACTGCAAATTTGTTCAAATTGCCAGCATTACTACAGCATAATATGAACTGGAAATAAATTTGAAAAGCATAAATATGAGAAAAGCAAAAGGATTACAGGGCTAAATCACCTGAAAACTAGGTGTCCGTTGCGTAGGCCAAGGCTGATGAAGTCTTGGCCTTTGCCATTTTCTCCAGGTTCCTGAAAATAAATTCATTGAGCGTCAGTGCTATCAATACTGGCCACTAACAAACTGGCCTGGAAGCAATGCAATGAATTCATTCCTAACAATATTACATGTGATATAAATCTTTCTTTCAAAACTAGCACTTATGCACACTTTAAATAAAGAACCAATATGTTTAATCTCACATCCCATGTTTCACTAAATACATACATCTTTTTAGTACACCGGCAAAAGAAAACAAAAAGGTGTCTTGTGTTTGAGTGGATACCTTTTTACTAGCATGCACCTTTCGCAAATTGCGTGCACCATGGGTCTCCTGAGGGAAATGGAGGGTGAGTTAGAGAAGCACATGCATGCATTTAGTGGCGTCAGATAGAGCTGTGGCTCGCAGCCAACATGCCCAACAATGTCACAGCCTCAGCAGCACAAGTATGAATTAGAAAGACTGATGATGAACGCAACTCATTACAAAGAAATGATAAAAAAAAATCAGTTTTGTGTCAGTGTTGCATTATTGATGACATATAGGATGCAAACATCAATGAGGTAATAGTGATGGTTTACAGTGATGGGTGTGGTTAGGGTGGGGATTTAGAAAGTGGAAGGGAATGTAAGTTGTCAGAGACGATACAGTCCAACAGTATAGGATCTTACCACTCCCTGCCACAGGATCAGGCCTTCAGAGGAACTGGTGTTGATTTCCATTTCAATTGTCTCTGGTGAATCATGGGCACTGAAACAGAATAATTTCACCCCATGTCAGCCAGAACAGCTCATAATACATTTACTGTAAGCGTAAAACCATGTTTATCCCAGGATCTTGAATAAAGAGCACTGTTTCCTGGCTGTGAAACCATCCATGACTTGGATATTGGAACACATCAAGGAAGCAATCCAAACCTTTGGATACTTAAACTGGGCCTTTGTCAAGTCAAAAAAGAAATCTCGGGCAAACAACATTAAAGCAGAAAGGAATAGAAGAACAAGCACAAACATATTCAGTACAGGTAGAAGTGTTTTTCTCCAAACACGTCCCAATGCACTCGAAATTCAGCACCCTCAGAAACAAACTGGGTCACTTGTTGAACAAAAAGCCCAAACACAAGTTCATGTGTAGTCCTGTGCAGTGAGAAGAACCTAACTGACACTTTACAATCACTGAACACAGGAGAGCCAGCTCAAGACTCAACTATCCACCTATATCTCAATGAGGGACTCTCCTGAAGACAGTAATTTATATTTTGGAGGGTTTGAGGGAAGTTTAAAAGAGCAATCTTTGTTAAATAAGAAAGATAAAATTTGAACAAAGTTTTCAAAGGAGCTCTGACAGCTTTGATCTCCAGATAAAAACATGTGGTCACAGGTGAAAAAGACTTTAACAAAAAACAGAATGGTTAAGTAAGTCAGTGGCACAAAAGTGTGTCTTTACTACAGCTTGTAAGCCTAAAACTCTGAGACATCTTCGAAAACCAAGAAAAGAAGTCATGTTGCCGTTGATTCAGGCTCCTAGGATTACCAGGATGACTGAGAATCTGCACCAACATATAACAAATCTTACCTTCTTGGGAATACAGATTTAGGAAGGGCAATGAATCCATTATTGCGGAACTGAGCTGCATACTGATAGGGTGAATCTGCAAAAACAAACAGAAAAACAAAATTCAGTGCAAAGTTAATGTGAAATCTCACCCTCCCTGTTACAGTGCCCTCTGGTGGTGAAAGCATAGAAGAACCACTGTTAGTTAAAGAAATTAAAGACAAATTCTGGCATAATGTAGTAGATATATAAATATCTTACAAAGCTTTTATCTGTTACTGTTGCATAAAAGTACGATTGTGCTACCTTTAAAGGAATTAACAGCAGTTCATTCCTCATATAATCTTCCTACTTTCCAAAATTTATGAGCAACACTGCCAATTTAGTGTGAAGACCTTCGTTGGTTAATTATGTTACAGGATTAGCTTGTCATGAATTTAACTACAGTTGCACTAAGCACAATCAATAACTTGAGTCTATTTGGGGATGTTCCAAAACCTTACTGAGACGTTTTTATTGTTTTTTCACTAATTGTTTACCCATCTTTTGGTAAGACCTGATTTAATATGTATGAGGTGACATATAATACATTTTTTTCTCAAAAGTATCATATAAAAAGAAAACCTTTCTGTAATGAAATATCAAAGTCCTGAATTTCATTAATGCCTAGAACCAATATGCAAATGCTTCAGTACAAAACTCCACGATGCACATGAGCAAGTAACACGTTACAGCCGACCTCTCAGTCCCTCAGAGATCAGCCTTAAACTGACCCACAACCACGTCCCCATGCATGCACACGCATACAGAAAATGTCTGGAATACATCTCATCTGAACAACCATAGCGCTATTATTTTCTTTCAGGTGGCAGTTGAAGTTGTTAGTAAAAGTGTATGGATATGAAGCCGGCAGAATTATCTGACTGAGACTGTTTCAATGAAAACAAAATGTGTTGGGGTTTGTTTTATGTGTAGGTCAGGCAGCTTTCAAGTGTAAGGAAACAAGACTGTGTTTTGTGAGTAGCCAGTTTACAGACACCGACAAGGCAGGAAGAAAGAAAAAAAGGAGGGAAATTCCATATTTCTCCCATTTCCTGCATGAAAACAGAATTGTGAGTACAAAAGCAGTCCGCATTAGTCTGTTTACCTCCCGGCTGCAGTCTACCCCCCTGCCACCTTTTAGTTCAGATGCAGAATTCCCCTCTCCCAACTTTATAGCACCTTATATGCCAGTTGAAAACAGATGCATGTTTTATGTTTATGCGTACGTATGTGTTAGGCAATAGACAGTTGAGATTGAGCTTGGACGAAATGTGGGGGCCCCTTAGACTCAGCGGGGGACCTGTTAGTCACGGTTGTGTCAGGCAGACTTATTATTATGATACTGTACCATTTGCCTCGCTAGCTTCTGAATTCCACGGGGCCTCGGGGTAGAGCACCTGGCCTGTGTGTGCAGGATACAGCCATGAGAAAGACACGTGTAATCATTTAGGGTTATCCCTCCCGGCATGCCATAAAATGTGGGAAGTGACCCGTAAGCTGTCTGAAATTAGATGGGCTTCATTTTGTCGAAAATCAGAGTTATATGGGGTGCATGTTTGGCTTGATGTTTCTGCTTTGATGTCTATCTTCGTTCAAAGCATTTAGTTTTATGGACTTGGTAACGTGTATAAAGAAAAGACGTATTTTGCTTTTACAGAACTGGCTGCAACTGAAAACACAGAAGATACAGCAAACTTCTTGCCTCCTTGCATCCTGCTGTTTCTGGCTAGTTTTGTTCATACTCACCTTCCTCACAGTTGAGGCCTGTTTGCCCAGGTGTACACACACACTGGCCTTTGACACAAGTGCCACCATTATGGCACTGATAGTTGGCCTGGCACACGTCTTTGACCACCTCACAGCGCTCACCTGTGGAAGTCAAGCAAATTTATCTTCATTATGATGCATCACAAGCTGTATTTTTGTTGGAACATGAAGCTAATCATGTTCTTTTTGGTAAGCTGGAACAAGCATAGGCCAGAAAAAGAAGAAAACTGGCAGATCTGCTACTTGCTCTGTCATTTCTTTTGATTACTAACCTTCAAATCCATCCTTACAGAGGCACTGGTACTCATATTCAGCACTAGACATGCAGTCGCCACCGTTCAGACAGGGCCGGCGGTCACAGGGGCTGTTGTCCACACATTTGCTAATGGATTTGCTCTCCGTGAAGCTGTAGGACAGATCCACCTTCTTGTTGTTGATGGATACCTATGCAGGAGGTGCAGACAAGTTCCAGACTGTGCAAAATATTCAACAAGCTCAATTTTTCAGTTTCTTCTCTTGAGGGAAATCTCACCTCTCCGATACAGCCCTCGAACATGTCACTGACATTAGCAGGCTTGGGCAGGATATTTATGTCAGGAACTCCTCCCAAGTACATAAGGGTGTGGATATTGAGGCCCTGAGCTTTTCCTGGAGATGTCCTCCTCTCCACCGGGCCTTGGTCCACCCTGAGGTGGCCGGCCTTCTTGTTTCGCTCGACCACAACTCTGTGCCACTGGCCCAGAGAGACTGGCCCAGGACTGAGAAGGATTGCCTGTCCTAAAGGTCAAGGAAGATTTTAAAAAAAAGGAACTAGTAACACAAAAGATTCAGTAATGTAGATATTTTCTCATGTGCAAATATGAAAAGTTTACTTTACCAGTGCCCAGTTCATATCTGAACTCCACATGTCCTTCCGTCATGGAAATGGACACAAAGTCCTCCACCTTAATTTTTTTTCCACCACAGAAGAACATCAGGCCGTTTTTCTCCAGTGGCTTAAACTCCAGCTCCACACGAAGATCATCATGGATGTTGGTCAGGGGAGGATAAGCTATGTACGACTCCTCACCATCAAACAGTGGCGTCGTCACCAGTTCCCCTGGTGAGAATTAGTCAACTCATTTAACCAATAATATCTATAAATTAGCTGAAATATAACTATATTTCTATTCTTTTTATGAAACATAAGGGCAACAACTTTTCTTACCGTCCATGCATTTATTTCCAAATTTTCCAAGATGGCAGCGGCAGTCATAGCCCAGGCCACTGGGGCGGTTGATGCAAGTAGCGTCTGGTCCGCAGGCCTCTGAAGGGGTTAAAGTTGCAAAAGGTTAGAAACCAAGAATACTTCCTGTTAGCTTTTGTGTGCTTGAGTGGTTAGTTCACATGTACCTGGGTGGCAATGCAGAGACGAGTGGTGCTGGCAGTTACTGCCTGTAAATCCTCTGAGGCAGCTGCACTTGTACAAGCTGGCCTCTGAATCCTCACACCTCCCTCCATTCTGAATCAGGACATAAAATAAAGTTACAGAACATGATGGAGTAAAACAGGCTAACAGACAAAACTGTGGACAGATTAAACCGACCTGGCATGGGTGGTCTTTGCAGGTGGGGCAGTTTGTGACACCAGTAGAGCTGCGGTCCAGGTCTTTAAAGATGACTTCTTCTCTCTGGATGACCAGCTGACGGATACAACCTGCGTAAAATTCAGTAAGGACAATTCATCTCTATCAAAAACTTTCTTTTAGAGCTCTATATTTCTGTCAAGGTGGAAACAGGGTCCAGTCTCACCCACAAAACCGGTCTTAATGCCAGCAGTTTTAGCGAGGACTGTGTAGTTGGGATATCCACCCACATAAAGCTCCTCATTCAGGTCAAGGCCTTGGAACTTGCCCTGATTGATGGAGAAAATGTCATCTTAACTGTGTTAAATGAAGAAAATGCGTGTGCTATATTCATTAAATTGGCTTTGAATTGACAGGACAGTACCTGTGAGCTGCCAGTAATGGGCTCCCCTCTGTCTACAATGATATACCCTTGGGTGAGGTTGCGATACAGCTCGACTGTGTGGAACTCTCCCAGTTTAATGGGGTTAGGGTCACGTATGGTGGCCATGCCGGAGCCCACGTCAAATCTGAGATAACACGGATTTCTCAAATCATACAGAACTTATCATGTTATACTGATTGAAGTCACTCAAAGCAGGAGAACTTCAGAGTCCTGACCTAAACTCCAAGCGTCCGCCTACAAGTCCCAGAGAGATGAAGTCAGCTCCTGTGGTCCTCTTCTGTCCATTGAAAAGGACCATGCCTATACATGCAAAACGAAGTAAATCAGTACCAGCATTGATTTTAAATGTACAGTATGATAATATCCATCTTAATAAGTCAGTAAATGTTTGCTTTTCCCTTGTATATGGTGGGAGAATTATCATCTGATCATCTCATTAAAGTTTTAGATTTGATTCGAGTGACTTGTTAGGATGGACATTGTTTTCAAATCCATTCACGCATAAACTCTTAAAAAAGACGGATGATAAAGCAGCATGCCACGGTGCCGCAGATTTAAAAGCCAACCAAAGCCATGTTATGGTCTGCCATCCAGTCGCACCGTACTGCTAATCTCAGTTTTGTCTTTCTTCACATGCTGGAAAATTACATGCGTCATACACATGAGCAGCACATGCTCATCGGGACACGTCACAAGCTGGTTGCCAGAAACAAACTGGGAAAAGGAAAATATCTCCTGTAGTCGACCAAGTTTTTTCTGTATTTGTTTTGCTGTGACGCCCCCATACATAGTAAAATGCATGTGAAAAAGCTTATAGAAACTATGTACTCGCAAATACTTTGATTTGACATGACGTACATGACGTCCTGAGGCCTAATGGGTAATTCTGATGAAGAGACAATTAAAGATATGACAATTTTTTTTTCTCTTTTTTTACATGTAGCTTTGTGATCATGACTGAAAACATTGGCCATGCATCATCTTGCATCTCTTTCACAGCCCATAAATCATCTCTGAGCATGATGGGGGGAAATCTGATGCAGCCAGAAAGCAGAACTGCCAACATCAGCCTCAACCTCCTGAGACTCACCAGCGTACAACATGAGACCTTCCCACCACATGGGTGAGGCATGGGAGAGAAGGAAGGGACATGTGAAAAACACATGACACAAATGGTACAAAAAGCAAAAACAATCAAACAGTACACGATTTACGGAAAGAAAAACATAAATGATGAAGCAAATTTAAGGAAGCACACTCTTACCGTCAACATTATCGGGCCTGAAGTTGATCTTCAAGCTGAAAGCTTTGTAGGCATTTTTGATGGTGGGCAGGGTGAGGTATGATAATGGTTCCTGGTCAAAGTATGGCATCACTCTCTCTGCAGGCATGAGCACGGTTAGATACTGACAGTTCAGCGTAAACCATTAATTAACACCTTTTCTTGTTGTACTCAGCACTTTTAAAACTAACCATGGACTTCAAGTTTAGTGAAGGCTTCCACTTTGCCATGTTTGTTAGAGGCGGTGCAGATGTATGTGCCAGAATCCTCGTGGGTGACCCGTGGAACTGTAAACAGGCTGGCCTCATGGAAACACTTAGGAGCATACTCTCCCTCCATCTTAAAAACGAAACAGATGTAAAAATTATTTTGGAAACAGAAAAAAGCTGTTTTTAAGCTCAGCAAGGCTCCATCTTTGCATTTGGGAAACAAATAATGGTATAGTCCTAGCAAAATGGGCATAGGTTGCAGCAACGTTGCCACCTTCACTTACAGCTTACACACAACA